>VMDO01011458.1:14564-66828 GCA_007922755.1 Pedetes capensis | reverse complement strand
AAAAAAAAAAAAAAAAAAAAAAAAAGCAATAAAATAAGATTACTGGGAAGAAAGAATAAAATACTTTGAAAATGAAAAATCAGGTGTCAAACAATATGGACAAAATTATCTTAAACCTTTTCTTCATTTCTTTTTTTTCTGGAACAGTGTCTTGCTATGTAGACCAGGCTGGCCTCCAACTCATGATCCTCCTGCCTCAGCCTCTCAAGTGCTGGAATTACAGGTGTGTGACACCACATTCAGCTTCAAATATATATATATATATATATATATATATATATATATATATATATATATGGTGTGTATGTATGTATATACACATGTACATATATGTGTGTGTGTATATATTATATATATATATATATATTTGTTAGGTTATATGTATGTTGTTAGATTAAGTGCTGTTGAGTTGGATCTGAATCATAGTGACCTCATACAGGGTTTCTGGCTGATTATTTCAGGGTTATTTTGAGAATGGATTGCCACATCATTTTCCCATTTTTGTAGTGCTGGGGATCAAACCCTGGGCCTCAGAGATCACTGTACCAACTGAGGATATATATATATATATATATATATATATATATATATATATATAATGGAAGTATGAGTGTTGCAAGGTTTTACACCAAAATATCAATAGCTGTATCTCTGTGGAGGGGAAATTGGGAGATTTGTGCCTTACATTTTCTGCTCTTCTGTATTTTTGTTGTTGTTTGTTTGTTTTGGTGATAGGGTTTGGCCACATTGTCTAATCTAGTTGTGAACTCCTGGTCTCAAGTGATCTTCTGCCTCAGCCTTCTATGTAGTTGTGACTATAGGTATACATCACTGTGTCCAGCTGTTCTTTCTGTATTTTTAGAGCTTCAAAATGAAAGTATTTTTTAGATATATAGTAATGTGAATGTACATAATGCCACTGAACTATACACTTTAAATGATTAAAATGGTATATATATATATATGGGCTGGGATTTAGCTCAGTTGGTAGAGTGCTGCGCTGCAGTCTCTGAGGTCCCGAGTTCAATTCCCAGCACCGCAAAAGTGGGAGAAGGACCTGGCAATCCACTCCGAAGTCAATCCTGAAACAGCCATTGAAAACCCTATGAGGAGCTGGGCGTGGTGGTGCACGTCTGTAATCCCAGAGACTTGGGAGGCGGAGCCAGGGGGATTGCAAATTCGAGACTAGAGGAAGTCTATGTAATTTAGTGAGACCCTGTCTCAGGAAGTAAGGAAAAAAAATAAAAGGGCTGGGGGTGCAGTTCAGTGGTCCAGCACTTGCAAAGCATGCAGGCGTGAGGCCCAGGATCAACCCCCAGTACCAAAAAAAAAAAAAAAAAAAAAAGAAAACCCTATGAGGGTCACTATGAGTTGGATACCGACTCGACGGCACCTAACAAATATATATATATATATATATATATATATATTTGCAATAAAGATACATTTGTTACAAAATTCAAGTGACATTGGGTTTGGCAATGCCTTTTTAGATACAGCACCAAAAGCACAATCCATGAAAGAAAAAGTTAGACTTCATTAAAATTAAAAAATTTTTGCTCTGAGAAAGACGTTGAGAGAATGAAAAGATGAGACAGAGAGAGAATGAAAAGATGAGACAGGATTGGAAGAAAATATTTATAAAACATTTATCTGATAATGGACTAGTATCTAAAATATATAAAGAACACTTAAAACTTAAGAAGTCAGAAAAGTCTGTAAAAAATGGGCCAAAGGTCTGGCCAGATACCTTAGCAAAGAAGACATACAAATGGCATATAAGCATATGAAGAGGCTCTATACTATATGTCATGAGAGAAATGCAAGTTAAAACAACAATGAGATACTACCTCAGAATGGCCAAAATCCAAACCACTGACAACACCAAAGGCTGACAAGGATGTGGAACAATAAGAGTTTTTATTCTTTATAAGGGAGAATGAAAAATAGTCCAGCAACTTTGGAAGACAGTTTGACTGTTTCCTACAAAACTAAAAATAATCTTACTGTATGATCCAGCAGTTGTTCTCCTTGGTATTTACACAAATGAGGTGACCAGTTATGTCCTCAACAAAAACCTGCACATGAATGTTTATAGCAGCTTTATTCATAATTAGCAAAACTTGGAAGCCACCAAGACGTCCTTCGATAAGTGAATGGATAAACTGTGGTACCTATCAGACACTACACAGGCTAAAGACATGAACTATCATAGCTATGAAAAGACAGGGAATAAATGTCAATGCAAATTTCTAAGTAAAACAGTCCCATCTGAGAAGGCTACAAGGCAAAAGTATGGAGACAATAAGATCAGTGGCTGCCAAGGACTCAAGGGAGGGAGGAAAAGATGAATATGTGGAGCATAGACAATTTTAGGGCAATGAAATTATTCTGTATGATACGGTAATGGTAGAAATATGCCATTATACATTTGTCAAAACCCACAGACTGTACAACACAAAGAATGAATCCTAATATAAACTATGAGATATTGTTAATAATTTTGTTAGGTGCCCTCGAGTCAGATCCGATTTATAGAGACCCTCATAGGGTTTTCAATGGCTGATTGTTTCAGGATTGGTTGGGGAGTGGACTGCCATGTTCTTCTCCCAATTGTTAGTAATAGTGTATTGATATTGGCTCATTAAAAAAAAACAAAAAACAAAAAACAAAACAGAAAAATTATGTTAAAGTGTTATGTTGCAAAAATAATTAGCCAAAATAAATGTCATTATTTCTAATCACAATTCTACTTTTTAAATATTCATTTCTGTAAAAACCCTCTTGATCATTTAATTTTGCATGGTAATTTATGGTGTCTGAGAGCAACTTCTAGAAAATTTTAAGTAACTAATTCTCATATGTAACAGTGATTTGAACACTGGCTCAGTAAGAGTCCTAAATTCCATAATTTTTATAGTTTGATTAAATAATTTTACTACACTAATAAATAATCTATACATAGTTTGGGTACCTAATTTCTTAAGATTCTAGTAAATGTCTCAATAGAAACCAGGGGCAATATACTCATATGCAGAAACCTTAAGAATTCTGTCATTTCTAGTAATAATAAAGCAGTAGAAAACAGGGAAAATAAGATGCCAATAGTATTCACATAAATGGATTTTTAAAAATTTAATAGATGTCCACAGTATTTCACATAAATGGATTTTAAAAAATTTAATAACTTTTTTCTATTGCATTGAACATTTACTACCTATTCACAGCTGCCACTGCACTGTGGGCTCTTTTGGGATAGAACATTGTGCTTCCATCACTGTAGACTGATAACTGAGGAATATGTGTTGATTAAATGATTAACTAGTGAGAATTTGTTTTACTAGTAATTTTTTAATGTACAACCAAATGGGTCTCATTATAACATTTCCATACATTGTCAGTGTTCACATTCACCTCCCCCATTACCCTTTAAAGACCCCCTCCCCCACATCCTCCTCCCTACAGACGGTCTCCCTTCTACTTGGATATCTTTTTTGAGTGTATATATCTATATATGTATATCCTTTCTTTTCTACCATTACCCTTTCTGCTTGCCCCCTCCCTCTTTTCTTTAGTCCATTGTCTTTCCCTACTTAGGCCTTGTCTACTTTCATAACCTATATGTTTTAATAATGAATATATATTGAAGTATAACATCCACATATGTGAGAAAGCACATGATGTTTATCTTTCTGTGTTAATGAAAATTTAATCCCAGCAATGCCAGAGGCTGAAGTAGGAGGATCACCACAAGGCAGCCTGCTGAACTTAGTGAGACCCTGTCTCAAAACAGAAAATAAAAGAGGGGATAGGGGTGCAGTTTAGTGGTAGATCACGTGCTTAGCATATGCAAGGCCCAGGTCTCAATCTGCCAGTATTGAAAAAAATTAATAAAATTTTAGTTTGCAAATGTGCAGTTGGTTGAACATGTTCATGAATCTTCACAAGCAGCTGGGGCATCTCCAGGCTTGGTAGTTCTTATGTAAGTTATTTAAACTCTTTGTTTTGAAAATAGTTTGGTAGCCAGGAGTGGTGGCTCACTCCTGTAATCCCAACAACTTGGGAGGCAGAGGCAGGAAGATCACAAGTTTGAGACCAGAGGCAGTCTGTGTAATTTAGCAAGATCCTGTCTCAAAAAGAAAAAAATGGGTTGGGGGTGCAGCTCAGTGGTCCAGCACTTACAAAGCATATAAGCGCAAGGCCCTGGATTCAACCCTCAGTACCGCAAAAAAAAAAAAAAAAAAAAAAAAAGTTGGAAAGATCTTTGCTGAGAAACCCCTGAAGGCCTGCTCTGTCAAGGCAGCCTCCAATCTCTCTAATCAGTCTTTCAGGGACCACAGCTGGAGTTATAAGCATATAGTTGGGAACTTCCTTACCAAGTTTCTGCTAAGTAGCTTGGTGAAAGCAAGTCTAGGTTATTGAGCTTGTCCCAAACTTTGCTCTTGGACCACTTCCTGTTGGCCTTGCTCCCAGACATCTCACTAGGTCTTTTTCTTGGCTGACTTCCTGGTGTTTTTCGTCTGCTTGTTGTCCTTGGGTGGCATGGTGAAACTCAGAGAGCAGTGGTGACCACAACAGGCTTGCTAAGGTGTCAGATAAAAAGGAAGCCCTGCTCATCAACAGCTAACATAAATAGATTTCTTATCCTCTGTGAAGATACACACAGGTATAGCTTTCCCAAGTTCAGTAGGTATGCTTGGAAAACCATTGGGACTTTAGCACTGGCCCTGGAACAAAGAAGGACTCTTCTAACTCAATAATAAAGGCAAACGGTATGAGTTGCAGTGTCAAGAGTGTTTAGATAATTCAGTCTCCATTCAGACTTGCTCAATTCAAGGGATCTTCCCAGGTGGGTGAAAGGCCTTAACAAAGGGGCTTCCTGGCAGCACTATTTCTCAAAGATACATGGGCTCAGGTGCCTTCTGAGTTTCAAGAGTCCTTTCTTCACCTTCTGGAAATATGAAGAGTTGGGGTTCACTTTGGAGGAGAGGAAGCTGGGCAGAGCTGGGCACCTTGGGACTGAAGCTAAGACTCCAGTCCCCTCCTAGAACCTGCAGTGCAATCAGGCAGTCAAAGCAGAAAGTCAGTCCTTTGTGTGGAGCAAACAGTAGCTTGTGAGCCTGTTACAGATATGGATGGGAGTTGTAATAAATTCACTGTAGGGCTCCCAAATGATGTGATAACTGCATAGGGCTTGGCTGTCTAGGCCTTGACAACTCCTAGAAGCCAGTGACTATTTCTAACGTCACCTTTACTTTCATGCATCTCTCTGTGTATGATGTTAAAATACTAGCTTAGTCCATAGAGTAAAATGGTGACTTGTATATTCTCATGAGAGCAATTATTCCCATTAGATGTCAGTCCTCAGGAATCAGCCTTGCCCAGAGCTATACATTTTGAAATGTCAGGTACTTTCTCTTAGAAGTTGGCAAGTCTTCCACCTTGCTGCTTAATGTTGCAATCAGGCAGTGGATGTTTTAGATCAGCAGATACTCAAATTTCCATCCTATAGAGTGCTGACATTGGCATGAAATAGCTCATTGAATCTGGCACTCTATCTTGCACATTCAGCCTGCCAGACAAGTATTATACAAAGGAAAGATATAGCATATCTTAAAATTACAGTATAGTAGAGCTGGAAGAGATGCTAAAGATCCAGCTTTGCATTCTCATTTTATATATCTTTCCATAATGACCAAAATCTTTGATGATAGAGACAATGTCTTATTTACTTCCGTCTAACTAATATGACTAGCTTGTTTTTACTTGGTATGCAAAATAATTTAGATTATTTGCATTATAACCCCTCAGAGACGGGAATTCCTCTGTTTATTGCATGTATGTCTTTGCTCCTCAAGCCCCTCATGCTAAGGCCAAGGACCCTAAGGGTATGGTGCTTACTGTGCCTAGAGTCAATCTTGCTTACTAGTGCCAAAAAAAATTTTTTTAAAAGGCCAAAATAAAAACTGGCCAGAAACCCTGATGGATCTTTCCATTGCTCAATAATGTCAATGTGGATACATGATGCACAAGTCCCCACTTGTCACACTAGCCTTCCTATATACTGGAATGCAGGATATGGGCCAGTGTTCATAATGTTGTAGTTCCTTTGGTGACACTTTTTATACACAGAAAGGACCATTTGTCCTCAAGATGTTCAGGAAGTGTTCTAGTGGTAGGCAAATATGTGCATAGAATTAGCTTCCCAATCCCATCTATTTCTATCCTTATGATGATCTTGTATCAGGGAGCATTTTGCCCTTCTTTGCATCTATCCTTAGTTAAGCACCTCCTTGTTCATCCAATTAATGCTGTAATAATTTTGAGCCTGCAAAGGGAGAAGACTGTCTCACATTTGCCCTCTTCCCAGGAGGCTCATTGGCTTTATGAAAAGCTGTCCATCTCTTAGGCCCATCTCTTAGCATTTTTTACTCACAGTCCTTTGTTTCTCTCCTTCTCTGCTCTGCACAGAGTGTACCTCCCATGTCCTGTGGATGTTGATCTTGGCTGTGTAACTTATTTTGGCCAATAAATGAGAGTAGTAGTGACAGTTTCAGCTTTGAACTGAGGTCTTATGATTCATGCCAGCCCTCTAGCTCTTCTGCCATTCACTTATGTGAACGACATGTGCTAAGTAGCTGGTGCTTGTTTAGTCATTTTAGAACGAAAAACTGGTGATGCAAGCTTAAAACTGAGCTGTGACCTGTTGCCACACTCAGCTGAATCCAGTTAAGGCCAACAACACAGCAGAGGCTAACTGACCTCCAGCAAGACAAGCAAGGAATGATCTTTGGTTGTTGTATGCCAGAGATTTTTGAAGTTGGTTATTACTCAGCATTAACATAGTAATAGCTGACTAATGCACTTCATTTACCAGTGAATGTGGGGGAAGGAGGGCAAGCCACCTAGCAGAGTTTCATGTGCAGGGCATTCACTAGAGATTTCCCTGGGATCAATACCTATGGCTAGGAGGGAAGGAAGCAGGATTGGGTGCTAGATGTTGAAACTGAAATGCCAGACTGACAAGAGCCTTGGCTGACTTCTTGAGAGCTCTGGGGATAAAATGGACCATCAGTGATGTTCCACCTGGGGCTCAATGATCAAGTCTTTAAACACCCGCGGCTACCAGTCACTGGGAGAGGGCTATCTCAGAAAGCGTGTGACCCTGAGAAAGATGGTTCTCTTCAGGGCATGCAGTCTCTAACGGGCCAAACACTGTCTGAGGACAGCATTCTCTGAAGCTGGGGTGCAAGTTTTTCCTTGAAGGACAAAGTAGAGTCTCATTAGATTTGCCACAGCCACCTCTACCTATGGGGCTGCCTCCTGGGGCTCTTGCTAGGGCAGACCAGTTCTGGATTATCTGTTCTCTCAGAGTAGTGGCCGCATGTCCATCTACACAACAAAGAAAGCTCATTCTGATTAGTTGCATTCTGTTGATACAAAACTGGTGAAAGTTTTATGACTTTACAACTTGCACCAAAAAATCCTTTGAGAAAGAAAATGGTCATGATAATCTGGGTGGGGAATTTCTGAGGGTCGCGGCAAAGGCAATGGTGGAGATGGCTAAATTTCAGGGCATGAGAAAAGGAGAGAAATTTACCTTTAACTCCTGAGGAAGAGGGAGCAGAGAGAGGAAATGGGCACTTCTTGAGTTGAAGGGACAAGAAAATGACCCTTGTGGCTCCTTCAGATGTTCACAGTAATCGATTCCATGATGCTTGAGTTTCCACTACTTGTAGGAAACTGTGAGCAACATTTTGAAAAATAATATTTCAACATATTAAGTGAATAAAATGAGCACAATATCAAATACACAGGGATATGCACACCCAGAAGTAGCAACTACCAACATCTAATTCTATTTTCTTCTGATTTTGTAATATAGAGATTTTTACAGAGATAGTGGGAGCCTCTTTGTTCTCCTTCCAGAACCCACTAAGCTGTACTTGGTATTTATTCTCCCTGTCCATAGCTTGATATTTTTACTACAAAGGAATGATTTCATAAGCTGTATATAGTCTGTTTTTTCAGCATGTTTTAACATTTGCAGAAATAGTATTGTGCTGCATGTGTTGTTCTGCAAATTGCTTTTGTCTCTCAACTTTATGCTTTCAAGATACAACCACATTCATATATGCACTTCTATTTCATTCATTTTACCTCCTGTATACTAGTCCATGGCATGATTAAATAGCTATTTGGTCCATTATGTCAATAATTATGTATTTTTTCCTCTAGCAACCAATTCTGTAGTGAACATCCTTGAAAAGTTTCTCTAGAATAGAAACCTTGAAGAGAAATTGCTAGATTCCTGGGACATTACTCTTTCAACTTTTTTTCTTTGTTAACAAGATCAAAAGGGCAATTTCCTAGCTTAAACCTTTGAAATGTCACCTTGGTGGGCCCTCCATTGCATTTCTCTACAGATCTCACACAAGGAATGACAAAGAGTAGTCATGTGATAAAGGTCTGCTGAGTAAATGAATGGTGGGTGAAGAAACCGAGGCCTAGAGAGGTAAAATAACTGCCACAGTTGTGTAGCTGGTGACAAAGATATCTTCAGAATGCATGTTTTCTCCCTTCAGGGGTGCCCTATAAGATCCAACTTAGAAACAAATATGTTCAGTAATGCTCCGATCCCAACTAAAACTTAAAGAAATAAAGAGTGATATCAGGTAACCAGTTGCCCTCCTTTTAAACATTTGTTCCTTTAGCATATTTTGGAAGGTCAATAATTATGAACATAAGCCAGGCACCATGACACCTGTCTATAATCCCAGTGACTTGGGCAGCAGAAGCAGAAGGATCACAAGTTTGAGGCCAGAGGCAGCCTGTGCAATTTAGCAATTCCCTGTCTCAAAAGAAAAAAGGAAAACAAGCCAGGCATGGTGGTGCTCGCCTATAATCCCAGCAACTCAGGAGGCAGAGGCAGGAGGATCACAAGTTCAAGACCAGAGGCAGTCTGCATAATTTAGCGAAATCTTGTCTCAAAAAAAAAAAAAAAAAAGGTAAAAAATCTTGTCTCAAAAAAAGTAAAAAAATGGGCTGGGGGTGTAGCTCAGTGGTAGCACTTGCAAAGCATGCAAACTTGAGGCCCTGGGTTCAACCCCCAGTACCGCAAACAAACAAATAAACAAAAATAAAACAAAACAAAACCAGTGCAGGGGATGTGGCTCAGTGGTAGAGTACTTCTTCCCTAGCATGTGCAAGGTCCTAGTTTCCACACCCTAGTATTGAAAAAAAAAAAGAATTATAAATGTTTCAGGCTGGGTATGGTGGTGTACCCCTATAATCCCAGCCCTCCAGAGCCTGAAGCAGGAGGATTGTGAGTTTGAGGACTCCATAGTGAGCCTCTGTCACACACACACACACACACACACACACACACAAAGAGTTATAAACACTTCAGATTAAACCATAAGAATGAGGGCAAATAAACTTTCTTCTTCAGGGCAGGCTTTTGTGAGGCCTATTTGGGCCAGTATCTGTTATAACCATCTCCCATTTGAGACGGCATTTATTTATCATTTATTTTTAAAAGAAAGCCTGGGATTGAACAATATACAGATAGTGAATGGTAGTAGTTAAATGTCTCATTGTTGGAGTGGCAGATTACAGATGAGCCAGAGAAGGCTAGAATAAACCATACGTTCCTGAATTAGAGTTGAAGATGTTAGTTTGAACTCATGTTTAGCTTAATATATTAAAGGATGAACAAATATAGAAGCAATTACATATATATGTATATATATATATATATATATGCACAAATTAATATACATACTTATCAAGCTCTGTTTGCTTGTAAGGCCTAGAAACAACAGCTCTTCAACAGCAACAAGCACAGCTGATACCAAGATCATCATTTCTAATACCATTTTCCAATATAACCAAAGCTCCTTGGAGAAACTACTGATTCTAGAGCTGGGGCAGGAAATATACAAGATAGGCCAGGAACATCTTGAATGCCAGAAAGTAAGGAATTGCTAAAAACAACAAGCAGGTGCCGTGGCTCACTCCTGTAATCACAGTGACTCAGGAGGTGGAGGCAGGAGGATAAAGAATTTGAGGCCAGAGGCTATCTGTGTCACTTAGCAAGACCCTGTCTCAAGATAAAAAATGAAAAGGGGTAGAGGGGCATGTAAGAGGCCCCAGTACCGCAAAACAACAACTACAACAAAACAAAATGATGGAGGTGTGCCAAAGGAACATAGGGGCCAACCGCAGAGCTCTCAATGCTCAAAGCTGGAACAGTTTGAGCAGTAAAATAAATAAGATAGCATTAGGTTATAGCCTGAAGTGTAAAATACCCATGACTCCATACTCATATAAGTAAAATGCTTGGATGTGTGAGTGAATGAATGAATAAAAAGAATGAGCAAACCTCTTATGTGGAAGAATTCCAGGTAATTTATGTACATAATGCCCTCTTAAGAAAGATTAGCATAATTCCCCATCCCTTTCAAGTAGGCAGTGTACAGTGACTTCCTTCCAAAAAGCCAAGTATGGAAAGAGGCAAAAAAGAGTAACTTCACAGTAGAGAAACCTGCCAAACAGTCCTTGAGCCATATGAGCAAGTTCCATATCATCAGAGACAAGACATGTGGACAGCATATGCCTTTGATACAATATGATGAGCCTGACACCTTATCTTGGGATTTTACTTCCCGCAATCGTATTCTCATTCCAGCCATAAGGAAAACACCAGATAATCCCTGCCCAGTATTTCTCAAGGCTGTCAAAGTCGTCAAAAACAAGGAAAGTGTGAAAAACTGTCAGAGTTGAGGGTCCTAAGGATGACAACTAAATGTGTTGTGGTACTCATGGTGGGAACATGGGCAGAAAATGAACATTGGGTAAAAACTAAAGAAATGTGAAGAGAATATGGACTTCACTATGTATCATCCTAACGTGAGAGGCTAATAACAGGGGAAACTGGGTGTGGAGTCTATGGGAAGTCTCTACTATGTTGCAGCTTCTCCGTAAATCTAAAACTATTCTAAAATAAAAAGTTGACTTTTGAAGAGCTAGCCATAGCCATCGCTGCAGTCATAGCACCCTGGCACCGATCCAGCCTGAGCTTGGAAGCTAAGAGGGTTGGCCTGGTAAGTCCTTCTATGGGAGACCGCCTGGGAATACCAGGTACTGCAGGCTGGGGAGAAGGACCTGGCAACCCACTCCCCAAACAACCCACCATTGAAAACCCTATGAATAGCAGAGACACACTAACAATAGTGCCAGACATGGCATAGGGTCAGGGAGTGTTTCTTCTGCTGTACATAGGGTTGCTATGAGTCGGACCTGACTTGATGACAATTAACAACAACAAAGTACTTAGAAAAGAGAAGAGCTGATTACTTTTGCTATTTGTTTTATGTTATTTTGTTCTCTGCTAGGTAGAAAAGTAACTTGTCACCTATTTGTAGTTCATAAGATGGGTCCCTGCAGTAAAAGGGTACATACATAGACACAGCCCTGAGACAATGTCACTGATTTTCCCTCCTAGTCCCCTTTCTCTGTCTTGTTACACCCGTTGCCTTTGGTGAATTGGCTGCCTTCCTGGACACGCAGATTGCTAACTCTCCCAGGCTAATTCATAGCCTGAAGATTTCCTTAGTAAATGGTGGAGAAATGTTGATGGTGTCCTTGCCAGTCCTCGTTTTGAGTCTCATTGATGGCTCAAAATATTTGAGAGACAGGGCCTCATCAGAGGCCTGTTTCATTGGTTTTAAAAGACTGTTCTTTTATAGACATTTTTGGGAATGCTCCCTTCTTCTGCCATTTCCCTTGAGTGTGATTCCTTTTTTCCGTTCGCTGGCTTAGAGGTAAGTAAATGTGTCATTTTCATCATATGTGACCCTATCTCCTTGACCATCATTGGTTGGGTGTATCTCTGATTTTCCTCAGGGAAACTGGCCTCCCTGGATTTTGCCGTGTTTAGGGAAAAGTTTCCCCTAGACTTATTCAAGTACATGAGGCAATAAAAATTCCTTTTGCTAAAGCCAGTAGCTTTTGGGCATTATGACTCTTTCTTAAGAATTCAGACTTGGGCCTGAGATTTCCATCTCAGCCCTGAATTGGCCTCTGGAGTTGAGATGAAAACTCTTGGTTGTTGTGGCACAATTATCTTTAGCCATGTGAGTTTCCTGATGCTTGCAGCAAAAAGTATTCTCACTGATTTACAGCAAATCTGTTTCTAGTAAGTATAGAAGAGGGTGAGAAAGAAAGCTGATATATTATCATGATGTGCCAAGTTCTGTGCTAGACAATTTCTGTGTATTATCCTGAGAATATTTATGTCTTCTAAAATAAAAAAAAATATGATCATGGGATCTAGGTCCTCATCAGAACCTTGATATGGCTTCAAGTTTTAAATATCAGTTCATTTATCAAATATATTGATAGACATTGTGTTCTACCTCTCTTATTCTAGCCACGTCTAGAATGCTTGCTATTGTGGGTATATATTGGTTTGGTTTCCTGTTGTCTTATTTGCTGATCTGCTGGTACCCAAATCTTTGATTTACCTTGAGGAAACTGGCCTTCCTGGATTTAGTCATGGTTAGCGATGATCAACCCCTAGACTTCTTCGGTTATGTGATCCAACACAAATTCCTTCTGTTGAATCCAGGTTCAGGTAGATTCCTGCCACATGCAATTGAAATGGTTCTGGGTAATGTGCTTACTAAAGCATCCAAAGCATATGTCAGTGTTGTCAGTGGGATCACTTATTTCCTTTGTAAACCCTCTGACTCAGCTCCAAGTCTTCCCCTATATTCCCTCGTCCGCTTCCCCACCAAAAACAGCCCCCCTTCTCATCTCTGTGTGTGTGTGTGTGTGTGTGTGTGTGTGTGTGTGTCTTTCAGCAGGGCATTAGTTTAAAAACACACATCCTTTAAGAGATAATATGGTTGATTTTTCTTTCCTTTTCTTTTCTTTTTTTTTTTTTTCTTTTTTCTTTTTGGTTTTGTTTTATTTTTTTGAGGCAGGGTTCTGTGTAGCCCAGGCTTTCCTGGAACTCACTATGTAGACCAGGCTGGCCTCTCGCTCATGTTGCTCCTCTTGCCTCAGCCTCCTGAGGGCTGGGATTACAGGCATGTGCCACCTCACCCAGCTTGGCAGGTCTTTTTTTTAGGCTTGGCTAACAAAAGGTGTTTTGGGTGTTTAGTTGAAAATCCTTTTCTGAATTTCTATCTCCTTCTTTCCTCCAAGAAGAAAGTATCGTCAAAGGTACATCAAGGCATGACCAAAATGATAACGCACATCTTCAGAGCAAACAGAGTTTATAGTGAGGCTGGAGGTTAGCTCAGTTGGTAGAGTGGTTGCTTTGCACACTCTGAGGCCAGGGTTCAATCCCCAGCACCACAAAAATGGGAGGCAGTCCTGGCAGTCCACGCCCAAAATAATACCCCAAAACAATCATCCATCAAAAACCCAATGAATAGCAGAGAAGCACTGACATAGTGCCAGGCATAGCACAGGGTTGGGGAGTGTTTTATATTGTACACAGGGTCGCTATGAGTCAGACCTGACTTGATAGCACCTAACAACAACAATATAGTTTATGGTACGCTTCTACATGTGTTATTTTGCTTAGTTCTTAACAAGTGAAGGAGGTGTTGTCTTTATTGCTATGATGAAACAAACAAACAAACAAACAAAAAACCCAAATTCAAAGAAGTTGGAGACTCGCTCACAGATCTAATGATAATGGCCTAGAGGTGCATAAGAGAGTGTTTCCTATGTGCCAAATACCTTTTGTGTTTTAACCAATGCTGGACATTTTATACAACAGGTATAGAAGGAGACAAAAATGTCGAAGAACATGCCCACGGTCATATCACAGTCATGTGATATTCCATACTGGCTAGTCAGCAAAATCGAAGTGCAAATTCTTCTGACCCAAGTCAAATAACTTTTATATGGTATCATTAAATATAGCAATGCAGCAAAACCCAACAACTGGATACAACAATGAGCTTGACAACATGGTTATCTCATCAAACTAAAATCTGGAAGCATGATATTTTTTTCTTAGCACTCCAATAACAAAGCATAAGGATTTATTTTACTTAAAACATTCACTGTTTCAACAAGCTAAAACTAAAATAATTTACAGAATATCTGTGATTGAAATATTTTGGAATTTTCAGTTGGAACATTTAACTTTTTCTATTTGCCAGTTCTTAAAAGTCAATTAGGGGGTTGAGGGTATAGGTTAATTGTAGAGCATTTAGCATTTGCATTTAGCATTTGCAATCTCTAGTGCCACACACACAGAGAAAAGTCAATTAGTATATTGTATCCCCCAATCTTGACGTCTTTAATTTTAAATCACTTAGGATTTAAAATTATTATTAAGCTTACTTTTGTGGAAATATTTCATGAAACACATGACATACAGATATATGAAAATAACAGTATTTTTCAAAGTATAAAATTATATTCTTTAAAAGGTTAATTGGATCCTAAATGAAGCTGAAGTGTGGGTATGTGAAACTACAGCTTTAAACTTTACTTATCAGTAAGTATCTTTAAGGAGAAGATCTCAATTTTTTTTGTGATTTTTTTTTAAAACTAAGATTATAAATGATATCCTTTGGTTAAAGCAATTTGACTTATAGTATCAACATCCCCAAAGAACTATTTGCTATCTTCAGTTTTTTATTATTACTCTTTTGCAATGGCTCTCCTTTTCCCATTTATGAAATGAAGATAATGATATTGATTTTCATGTACTAATACAAGAAAAAGAATTTGTCACAAAGGTCTTTTAATTTTACGTGAGAATTTTGTTGTTCCAGAATGAACACACTGGTGGTCATCTTCTAACTTGCTAGTACCTTAGATTATATGTGATATTTCCCAAATCCTTTCCCAAACAGTAGAGACCAGGGTATGTGATACTCAATACCCAGGGCTACCCCCAGAATCAGGCCAGATAGAGAGGAAGTCAATCTAGTAAAGTGGGCAGAGAAGTGAAAGCAAGATAGGAGATAAATGTATAGGAGCAGGGTAGAACTGAGAGAGTATAATTTGTATGGGAGTTGTGTGGAATGACGTGGGGCTTCCCTGAGATGCAGAGGGGCTTTCTTAGGAAGAAGGAAAGCTTGTATGAAGTATGGATTATGGCTTTGTTACATAGTGGAATTTTGCTTAAGTACAAAGAAAGAAGTCTTTATTTTCCACATCAGTTTTTTAAAATTATTTTGGAAAATTTCACACATTGAGAATAGCAGAGAGAAGAGAAAGATAAATCCCCATGGACATCATGTCACTTCAACTATTGCCACTGTTTTGCCAATCTTTCATTTAACCTGTTGTTCATCAGTTATTCTTGGTGTAGTGTTCTAAAGTGCAGCCCCAGACACTGGGTATGTTATTATTCTTCATCATGCATCTCTAATTAGTACTTCATGAAGCTCCTCTACTTAACAAATACATTGAAAAATTAACAATAATGTTTAATGTTATGTCCTACCAAGTTTCTTAAAATGCAGGTACATGTAACTGAATTCACCTTTTTTTTTTTTTTTTTTTTTTTTTTTTTTTTTTTTTTTTTTTTTTTTTTTTTTTTTTTTTTTTTTTTTTTTTTTTTTTTTTTGCAGTACTGTGTGGTTAAACCCAGGGCCTCTAGCTTGCATCCTTTACAAGTGCTGGACCACTCAGCTATGCCCTTAGCTCATTTTTTTTTTTTACTTTTTGAGACAGGGTCTTGCTAAATTACACAGACTGCCTCTGGTCTCGAATTTGTAATCCTCCTGCCTCCACTTCCCACGTTGCTGGGATTACAAGCGTGTGCCACTTCACCTGGCTGAATTTCACCTTAATTTTTAAGACAAGAATATGTCATAGAGGAGCAATAAATAAAATATTTACAACCTGTGGGCCAAATCTTATTTATAGTCATGGTTTTGTTTGGCCCATATAGTCAAAAAAGAAATTGTTAAATTAGTTTCTCAATCTCAGCTTTGGCAGGAAATAGTATTTTGAATTCCTTTTTTTTTTTTTCTTTCTTTCTTTTTTTTTTTTTTTTTTTTTGGTACTGGGGGATTGAACCCAAGGCCTCACACTTGCTTTGCAAGTGCTCTACTACTGAGCTGCACCCTTAGCCCATTTTTTACTATTTTCAAATTTTGAAACAAGGCCTCCCTACATTGCTCAGGCTGCCCTTGGCCTTGAACTTGAAATCCTCCTGCCTCCGCCTGTCAAGTCACTGGGATTACAGGTATGCGCCACCTCATCCAGCTCAAATGAATTCTTTGTAAGAGTGCAGACAGAGTTAAGGGAAAACAACAAAAAATGGCAAAATACTTTGAAGCCGTTATAATCCCCATGTCTGGAAAGACTTCTGGCAGGAGACTTTGGTAGAGAATGGTACCCATGGCCAGCCCAACCCAACCCAACCCAATACATTTCAGAGAAGGAGGAGAAGGCCAGCTCCTTCCTCAGTGTCTTTTCTCCTGCCATGATGCATGGCAGGTGACTCCCACTGGAGAAGCCCAACCAGAAGCCGGAAAGTAAAGAAGTTCATTGATATTGTCCCTAAAAATCAGGTTCTTCCCCTCCCTCAAAGTGCTAGATTAAGAAGGATGGAGAGTGGATCTGGAGGGGCAAACATTGGAAACATATACAAATTGGAAGATTTTTACATAAATGTTGTGATTTCCAGACTGTCTCATCATATGAGATGATGGGTATTCCTGAGTCGTAATGCTGACAGTTGGCTGGCCCTGCATATGGGTTGTGTGACATGAAGACTTAGAAATGGTGCTCTGGATCTCAAGTAATTCCTGGAAAGAAAAGAAGAATAAAGAGGGAGAAGGCTGGAACTGGGCTATGACTTACCTAGAGGAAGCTGAACTTTTACTTTAGGAGTTGAATGTACTTTGAATTGGCCAGTGACATTTTCTGCTTTAGAAGAAATGGAAATTGATGTGAACTTAGTTCAGTTTGATTAGAGAAAAATAATCAAAAATTTTTGCACACTTGAGTGTCATATTAATATAATGACTGATTATCATCACAGTAACAAGAAAAAGAATATAGAAAATAAATCCTCATATATTTAGAGGTGTCCTCAATACATGTTTTAGCTAATTGCCATGGGCTAAAATGGATATTTTGCTGAATATGGAATCATATTTCAGGATGAACTTCTGGTTTACAAGCATAAACCTGAAGCCAGGTGTGGTGTTGCCTGCCTATAATCTCAGCACTGAGGAAGATGAGGCAAGAAGATTGCAAGTTTGAGGCCAACCTGGAGTACATAGTGAGACAGTATCTAAAAAAAGGGGGAAAAAAGATAAAAAGAAAGAAAAGAAAAATAAGTAAATCTGAAAATATTTACCTGAAAGTAATTTTTTTTTTTTTGGCAGTACTGGGATTTGAACCCAGGGCCTCATGCATACTGGGCAAGTGCTCTACCATTGAGCTGCACCCTCCTAAAAGTAATTATTATGAAATTTTTATTTTTAAAAATCATAGTAATTGAACTAAAATGTCTGATACTATAGTATCAGTCTCAAAACTGCCTGCTCATAGGTTGTTACTATCACTATTATGTACATTACTGACTATGAATATTTAGGGCCATTAAATGAATGTTATTGTAGATAATTTAAAAGTATTCTTCCTTGTGAAATACTGAAACATAAATGCAGTATTTTGCCTTTAGTTTCCCCTGTGAGATGAAAAGAATTCACAAACAAGAATCTCCTTTTTCTACTCATGGCCAAGATGGAAATGGATAAGATTTAATACAATTATTAAGAATTTAAAGCTGGACGTGGTGGCACACACCTGTAATCTCAGTACTTAGGAGGCTGAGGCAGGAGGATATTGAGTTTGAGGCTAGTCTAGGCTACATAACGATATTCTTCCTTAAAGAAAAAAAAGAAAAATGCAGTGCATGATAACTTAAGGTTATTTTGTATAAAATTATAAATGAAATTATATCAATTTGCCAATATTAGAATTGTGATGTAATCTAATTTTGAATACTCTTTCTTTTATTTATTTATTAATTTTTTCAGTACTAACAAGCTGAAATCAGGGCCTTGCACAGAGTTTACAAGTGTTCTGGCAATATTCTTTCTTTTATTATTTAAATTTTGTAAGATTTGTTGGCTCAAAATATGTATATATATAGTAACACAGAACTCTTCCTGAATGTTTCCAGCTGATGGTACTCTCTTAATATTCTTAAGTATCAATCTATTTTCCTGTTCATCTAATTATTTGAAAAATTGTTTTGTGCTTTTGTACATGATTTTAGTGGCTTCAATAGTTGTGATTAATTATCATAGCATGTTAACATGATATGCATGTATTATTTCTACTAATAGAATTTCAATGTATAAAGCATATAAAAGGACATTTCACTTTAAGTTACATATAGAATAAAAACAACTATTCAGAAAGTCACAAAAATTTGAGTGACAAGTCTTACTGGCTTAACTGATGTTGCTATGCTGTTTGTGAGTGATGATGATATATCTGAATGTATGATCACTGGTCATAGACAAGTTCAAGAATATAAGAAATGAGAGTGAAATGGGAAATCAGCTTCTCAGCTTTCCAAAGGCAAAAATTAAAGCTGGAGTCAAGAGCAAAATTTGGCAGAATATCAAGGTAGAAGCCAACATAAGTATGTGGTGTGATCAAAAGAAATGGTGTGCCAGATGCAGTGGGGCACACCTGTAATCCCAGGGAGGGATTTAGGAGGGTGAGGATGGAGGATCACAAGTTTGAGGCCAGAGGCAGCCTGCATAACTTAGTGAGACCCTGACTTGAAATAAAATATTTTAAAAAGGCCTGGGAGTTCAGTTTAGTGGAAGAGGACTTGCCTAGCATGTGCAAGGCTCTAGGCTCAACCCCACAATACCGGAATGAATAAATAAATAGTAAAAAAGGGGCTGGGGTGCAGCTCAGTTGTAGAGCACTTGCAAAGTATGCATGAGGCCCTGGGTTCAGCCCCCTAGTACCACAAAGCAAACAAACAAAAACAAACAAAAAAACTGAGAAGGAGTATGTTTAAATTTAAAAACAAATTACAATACAGGACACATTGTCATTAATCCCACTGAAATTACCCCTCCCCCCAGCTTTGAACACACTTATCCCATCATCCTTACCACTTTCTGAAGCAGTTCTGGAAGTCCTCTTGCTTGAATGTCTCTAGTGTTATCCTCCATCATGACAATGCTCCACGTCACACACCACTTCTAGTACAAAAATTTCTGTCAAGTAGAAACACATGGCGTGTCCTCATCTAGCTTATTCACTGTGCAACTTCTATCTCTTCTCCAAAGTGAAAATGACCATGAAAGGTAAATGTTTTGAATCAATTCAGGACATTGAGGCAGCCATGGCAGCGCAACTAAAGAAACTCATGAAAGAGGACTTCCAGAACTGCTTCAGAAAATGGCAAGAATGAGGGGATAAGTGTGTTCTAAACCAGGGAAGTATTTTGAGGGGAATAATGGCCATGTGTCTTTATTGTAATAATTCTTCCTCCAGTACTTGGGAGCTGAACCCAGGGTGTTGCACATACTTTGCAAGTGCTCTATCATTGGGCTGCACACTCAGCCCATTTTTTATTTTTTTATTTTGAGACAAGGTCTCACTAAGTTACACAGGCTGCCTCTGGCCTTGCACTTGGGATCCTCCTGCCTCAGTCTCTGGAGTCACTGGGATTACAGGTGTACCTGGCCTAAATTTTTTTTTTAACTTAAACATTCATCATATCTTTTGGTCACACTTCGTACATCCCTAATTGTCTCCCAAAATATTCTTCCACATAAACTTAAAAAAAGTGAGCTACTCTGTAAAAACTCTTAGACATTAGGAGAGAAGCAGCAGCTAACATATTCTGAGAACTTGCTATCTGCCAAAAACTTTACCTTTATCATTCTATTTAATCCTCTGACAACCATAACATCATTCTTATGCCCAGCTCATTGATGAGGAAACTGAAAAGAAATTTTAAACAGAAACTGGGAGACCCACATCTAGAATCTAGTTTAGTTTTACATGTGTGGGGATGAGTCAACCAATTGAGGTCAGGAAACTTTTGTGCGTTCCTGGCTTCCATGGCTAAGAAGAGAGAGAAAGGAGAATGTGTATCAATCCCAGACACAGGTAGACCAGCGGCTTGTGGCCTAATGTAACGTCTAGCAAAAAAATGATGGGCTGTGTGAAGGCACAGAGAATGTGAGTTAAAAGCAAGAGCAAGGAGGATGAGGATTCTGAGCGAGAGACAAGAGATAAGAGTTAGGAAGCAAACCTTCTGTTTCCTAGATAAAGTTTTCCACTCTGTCTCCTTTTCCCCATTCCCACAACTCTTGCCTTGGGTCCTGCTCTCCTTATCTCTCTACTGGACCATTGAGCAAGACTGGAGATGAGAATCTTAAATTTAGGTTAGAGGCTACAGACAGTGCACAAAGCAAAGGTCTTATAGAGCTAAAATGACTCTTGAACATTTCTCACATAGCATAGCATGTATAATTTTGTGTATATACTGTAACTATATTCATGCACGTGAAAGTTTGAGGACCATTGAACTAGCATTTAAAAAAGGAAGAAAAAGAAAATTCATGTGTCTGGGCAGTCAAAATTGACTGTCATTGAGATGACTATTAATTCTCTTGTGTTGGTGTTGAACTGGTGGGGAATTCCAAAGTGTTGACTCAGTTTCATTAATATTAAGCCTCTGTACATTTAATACATGCTTGGATGTCCCTCACCTCATGTGTCTGTCAGTTTGTTGTGTAGGGTAGTGCGGGGGCAGCGGGTTGTATGCTGCTGTGATGTTGGAAGCTGAGCCAGTAGAGCCACATATGGTGGACAGGTTTCAGCTGAGGTTCCAGATTAACACAGATCGGGTAGAAGGACCCAGCAGCCCCCTCCTAAAACAATTAGCTATTGAAAACCCCGTGAATAGCAGAGTTATTGTTGTTAGGTGCCATTGAGTTGGGTCCGACTCATCGCGACCCTCACAGGGTTTTCAATGGCTGATTGTTTCTGGTTTGTATGAGGAGTGGATTGCCATGTCCTTCTCCCATTTTGGCAGTGCTAGGGATAGAACCTGGCTCCTCAGAGAGTGCAGCGTGGCTCTCTACCAACTAAGCTAAGGACTGTAAAATAGAGTGCTAGGAAATGAACCCCCTGGGTGGAAGGCATTCAAGAAATGACTGGGGAAGAGTTGCCTCCTCAAAGTAGGATTGACCTTAATGATAGGAATGGAATAAAGCCCCTGGGACCTCTATTTGCTAATATGGCATGACTCAAAGTGAGAAGAAACATAGTGACTGCAACATTGGACCAGAATGTAAAAAGATCATGTGCATGGCATAGTGTTGGGTAGTGTTTTGTTCTGTCGTACATAGACTATCTATAAATCGGATATGACTCGATGACACCTGAAAACAACAGGATATTTTCCTTTCCTGTTGTAGTTGCAATGATTTAAGGAGTCACATCCTATAACAGATTCAGTTCTAAAACCTGAGCATAAATTCAACTAATGTTACTGGACTCTTGATTGTCTTAAATTTTCTTTCTGGAACGCAAATCTGATTACATCTAATTCCTATATAAAATTCTTTCACAGGCTGGGCTACTGATCTTTGACTCTGCTGCCAGCAATCACAGGGGACAACAGATAGGTGAAAAGGTCATCCACATCCCCAATGGAAACATATTCCATGGCTCCTTCTCCCCAATCTAGAAACACATCACCCAGAGAGGCACCCTCCATAGTCTAGGATTTGTTGTTAAATCTGATCTGGGTCATGACCACATTAGCCTGATTAAGCAACATGGGCAGTGTCACCTAATGGCTGCAGCTTCAATCACCATAGATGGGATAGGCCAAGGCCACTCAGACATCAGAAGTCTGTGGATTTGTATCAGTTAGATAGAACAAGAGTGTGCCAATTTGAGGGCTCGTATGCTTCCAAGGGAAGTGAGGGTGTTCCCATCTGGGAGCTGCTACAGATAGTGTCAGGGACAAGCCTTTTCCAATTCATTCTCTGCCCTGCCCATGCATAATCATTTACTCTCACCACGTTAGTACCGCATCCCCAAAAACAGCTCCATTCCTTCTCAGGTTTTGTACTTGCTCTCTGTGATTCCCTTCCTGTTTATAGAAACTTCCTTTGATGATCTACTCAAAAGACTTTTTATGCCAGGGGCTGTGGCGCATGCCTGTAATCCCAGAGGCTTGGGAGGCTTAAACAGGAGGATCGCCAAGCTGGAGCCCAGAGGCAGCCTGCAACTTAGTGAGACCCAGTCTAAAAAACTAAAAAAATGGGCTGGGGGTGCGGCTCAGTGGTCCAGCACTTGCAAAGCACTCCAGTGCAAGGCCCTGGGTTCAACCCCAAGTACCGCAAAAAAAAAAAAAAAAAAAAAAAAAGACTTCTTTTTCTTTCCTCATTTACTGTCTCTCTAGAAAGCACAGTTTCCTTTGACATCTCATTTAAGTCAACTATCACTTTTATTTACTATAATTTAATTATTTTTAGGAAGGAGGGATATAGGGAGGAAGAATGATAAGAGGGAAAATGGGACAGAAGGTAGAAGGAAGGAGAAGAGGAAGAAAGGAAGGAAGAAAGGAAAGGAAGGAAGGAGAGTAAGGAGAGCTGAGAGCTGGGAGATAAAGACTATTATAAATGTAATTTGTGAGCCAGGCTTTTCTAACATGGGTGAGCCAGAGAACCGAAAAGATTTTTCCAGCCATAGCTCCCCACTACCCAGGAGTTCATAAAATCTCTAAACATCTGAAACCACACACAGATCAAGGCTAGAAAACCTGAGCTCAAGGTATTTCTTCCAATTTGTTCCCATGCCCAGTCAGGTACAAATGCGTCTTTTTCTTCTCTTGAGAACATGACTGTGTTACTGTGATCATTTACCCTGGTGTTATCCTAATGAGAGCTTCTGACTTTGCCCTGCCCTGAGTTGCAT
This sequence comes from Pedetes capensis, assembly GCA_007922755.1. Taxonomy (NCBI): domain Eukaryota; kingdom Metazoa; phylum Chordata; class Mammalia; order Rodentia; family Pedetidae; genus Pedetes; species Pedetes capensis. The sequence goes on along the minus strand of VMDO01011458.1, from coordinate 43,860 downwards.
CAGAAAACATCCTACTTTTTTTAAATTATGAAAGTCACCCTGCTCAGCTCTCTTCTCTTTATCTCCAGGAATGGGCAACACAAGGTATGGGGCATGCACCTCCCAGTCTGGCCCGGATGTTCGGATGGGAGACACTGCCACACACACAGATAGTAAACAGAACTCACTGGGTACCCTAGGGTGCAGGGCGAGGACTCCTGCAGCCCTCAGGAACATCGGCGGAGATGGGAGAAAAGAAAAAGCCTTGGACGCTTTTGTATTGCGGGGACAAATACAGCTCTTTATTTCCTCTGCCCTTAGAAGGGCAGGGAGGAACCCAAAGTGTACAGCTTACAATTGCTAGCAGCCATGCTGCCTCAGGGGGGTGGGGGGCTGGCAGCCATGGCTGTACTGTTTCCAGGGCTGGGATTGGAGACTGTCCTCAGCTTCGGCCTCTTGGCACTGGGTCCAAGAGGCTTTCCTCAGTATGCTTGTAGTCCTTCATTCCTTGAGAGCGCTGTCTAGTTGTCCTGGTCTCGGTGGTCAGATGGGGGTGGGGTGGGGTGGGGAGAGAGAGTTCTATCTTCTTTGGTGGTTGGATGGAGAGAGTTCTTATCTAGTTGGTGGTCCACAACAGAGAGAGAGAGAGAGAGAGAGAGAGAGAGAGAGAGAGAGAGAGAGAGAGCGCGCTGCTGCAGTGCAGCTCCTTATATAGCTCATCCTGAGTGGCCTGAGCCAATCAGGTTTGAGTCCAATTGTCCAATCAGGTTTGGGGGATTTATGAAAGGTTTTGTACAAATGTCCAATCAAGTTACTTTCATTTTCCTTAGATTTCTAATTTACAAACCAGATCTTCAAAAGCCTTTTTCCCAGTTTTGGGGTTTTTGCCAATTTTCTCCCAATTTCCCCCTACAACAAGAGGGTTCATTCCCTCATCCATTCACTCACTTAGCAAACATTTGCTGGATTGTACTGAATGGAAGGGGGAAGGGGCTCACCAGGAGCTGCATTATCTAGGTAAGCTCGAGATATCAATCATTCTTTGACTCTTCCTTTCAAAGAATTTTCTTTTTGCCCTCTTCCTCTCACAAAAACCCACATCATTGCTTCTTATCTTATTTCCATTGTTTATTTTTCTGCAACAATTTTTGAGAGACATCTTTAAGACACTCTTTGCACTACTATTACTTCCTCCTCTTAGCTAGCTTCACCTCCCCTGAAGAATATTGATGACTGGGGCTAAAATGCTAGCTTCATTTCTTATTAGCAATGTGATCTTAGAAAAGTCATTTCACTGTGTTGTGCCTCAGTTTCTTCCTTGTAAAATGGAGACAATAAGAGTACCCATCCTAGGAGTGACTGTGAGGACTGAGAGATTAGTATGTAAAGAACATTGTGGCAAGTAGACAGGTTCAATTGCTGATATAGACTCACAGCACCCCCAAATTACCATGATTATACATATGCAGTATGTTGAAATAGAAGGACAGAATAGGGCAACTAACTGCATTACAGGAAAGATATGCACTACAACCCAATGCTACCTTGTAGTAGGGATCTGCAGAAACCAGGTACAGATGAAGCCCTATCTCCTTTAGATCAGGAAACTTTAACATACATATGAAATAACTACGGACCAGGGAACTCCAGGGGAGTCTAGGCCAGGGTTTCCTATATCCTGCTGTTCACTTGTTCAGTGCCATATATTTTTACCAGTAGGTATCTCAATAACAAAATCTTCTTGGGGGGGGGTGGAGGTGGGTGACTATCTCACCAAGATTAGGTACAAATCATCTATCTCACTGTCATCACTGAACAGTGTTGCTAAGCTGATGCACAGTGCCTCCAAATTCCCCAGACCCACAATTAAAAAGCAGCACTACTAACCAGGAGGCTCTTTTCTTGAGGAATTAGGGAGTAGCCTAACTAGGGTAGAGGAGCCTAACTAGGTCAGACCAATTCAAGGCATGCTGGAGTTTAGCTTTACAGCACAATCTAGCACATGTAAATCCTTAGCAAATACAGTAATGAGTATGGTCATCACAACTGATAATCTGACCTTATTTTAAGTTGAATTGTATAACATTACTGTGGTTATAACTAAAAAACAGATGAATATCAGCAGTAGCATATGGTTCTACCTAACACACTTCGTATTTTCACTGCCGGGAATAGTGCCATGAACTGCTTATTTTCTTTCTTGTCATGTACCATAGGATGGGATCTTTTGCCCACTCAGTACCCTCCTATTGGGTTTTAAGCTAAAATTATTTTTTCCTTGTGACATGTCCAGGGGTAACTGCAACTCTATCATAACAATGATCCTGGGAAACAATAAACAAATAACAAATGATTGCACAAATGATTCAAAGTGTGATAAAAAAAAATACGGTGAAAGTTTAAGTTAAAAAATTAATCACTCATGAAAGAGAACTTCCAACATTGTTTTAGAAAGTGGCAAGAACAATGGGATAAGTGTGTTTGAAGCCAGAGGGAGTGTTTTGAGGGGACTAATTTAACATGTTTTTTACTGTAATAATTTTTTTTTCTTTAAACATACACTATATTTTCTGTTCCCACCTTGTATGTACAGGGCTGGTGGTATAGCTCAGTGGTAAACAGCTTGCTTACCATGTCCAAGGTCCTCAGTTCAATCTCCAACACGATAAATAAATAAGTAAATAAATAAGTAAATAAATAAACAAAAACTTTCAAATGATATGTAAAATATCAACACTTATCAGAGTTCTTAGAGATGATCCAGAAACCTGGCTTTTCTAATGAGGAACCCAAGGTCCACGTGGTGTTGGTTACCAGGAGGAACTTGGTGGTGGATGATCATGAGGACTTGAAGGAACCCAAAAGCTGTCAGGGGTGTTCTGAGCAGAAATAAGCTGTCAGGGGTGTTCTGAGGAGAAAAACAGAATATCATCAAAACTATTCTTTGGCTGCTGTGATTTAGCTCAGTTCGTAGAGCGCCTCTCTGCAATCTTTGAGGTCCCAAATTTGATTCCTAGCACTGCAAAAATGGGAGAAGGACATGGCAATCCACTCCCGAGGCAATCCTGAAACAATCAGCCATTGAAAACCCTGTAAGGATAGCTATGAGTCAGACATGACTTGACAGCATGTAACAACAGCAACAACTCTTTGGCTCTTTGGGCTGGCAGGTGTCCTGATGTCTGCATCATAGTTACCTTTATTACATTGTTAAAAGAGCCTCTAAACCCAAGAGCAGTCCAATCAATACTGAACAGCAGATCTGGTTGTGAAGGTTATTTAGGGTCTTAATCACCTTATTCCTCCTGTTTCTCTCTTCCGCTTTTCACCTTTCCTGCTTTCTTCCTTTTCATCCTCATGTTTGTTTTCTTCATCATCATTAATTTCTCCATCATGTCCAAAATATTCCTCCTCTATTGTAGGGAATTATTCAACCCTCATCTTGCCCCCTGACTGGTAATCAAAGATCTCCCCTTGATTACCAAAGGAGTGACATCTGGTTTCACTCTTTATTTGAATGTCACTCCTAAATTGGTTGCACCTAGCCCCTCGCACCCCCACCTGATTGTTATCTTGAGGCAGTTAAGGCAGTTAGTTACCCAAGGGCTATATAAACTAAGCTCGGTCTGCATGTGGAGCTGGAGATGGGGAGGGTGCTGGGAGGTGGCTGGCAGCTGGTGATGATAGGGCTGCTGCTGGTGATGCTGCTGGCAGCTGGTGATGATAGGGCTGCTGCTGGTGATGCTGCTGGCTGCTAGCTTCCTGCTGGGAACTCTTCATCTGACCACCGATGAAGAACTCTTTCTAGATTGGACCAGCAACATGGAAGCATCTCTCCTTGTGACCACCAAGACCAGGACAACTAGACGGCGCTCTCAAGGACTACAAACAAGCTGAGGACAGTCCCTTTGCCCAAGGCCTAGGGACAGAAGCTGAGGATGGTCTCTGGTCCCAGCGCCAGAGGCAGAAGAGCCACAGCTGCCCCTGAGGCAACAGAAAGAGCTACTAACACTCAGTCTGTAATGTTTCTTTGTGTTCCTCTCTGCCTTCGTCAGACCAGGGGCAGAAAGAGGGAGAGATTTCCTTTCCCCTGCTAACAAGGGCAGGGGGAGAGATGAGAGAGAGAGAGAGAGAGAGAGAGAGAGAGAGAGAGAGAGAGGGAGGGAGGAGAGAGAGAATAAAGAGCTGCTTTCGGTCCTGCAAGGCAAAAGCGTCCGAGGCTTTTCCTTTCTCCCTTTCTCCTCTCTGGGCATTCTGAGGGCCACAGGAGTCCACGCTCCTCACCGGAGGATCCAGAGTGACTTGTGTTTGGATATCTGTGTGTGAGGCAGTGTCTCCTGCCTGAACATCCAGGCCAGACAGGGAGGTGCGTACCCTACACTCTATGACCTGTCTTCTTCTTCCCCTTTAACAGCTTCTTTATTTTCATCCTCTTCTTCATCAAACTCTTCCTCCCATAAACATATGGAAGCATCACATGGTACCCCATTAATAGGTACAATTTTCATTTAAAAAGTTTTTTTGGAGATGCTATGGCCCACACGCAGGACTGTGGAGAGTGCTCTGTGTATTCTCTGTTGAACTGCATCCACAGTCCCAATTTTTTTGTTTTTGTGTATTTTTTAAAAGGAACTTAATTTAAATAACTTCTCCTCCTCTCACACCTCATCCTCCTCATCTGCCTCATCTTCATCTTCACCACCCACCTCTGCACCTGGTCCTCTAAGTCATGGGTCATCGGGGGCACTAGCCTGAGGGCACTCTCAGTAGTCATTCAGGTTTATGACCTCACAGGTAAACAGACCCAGGTTTTTAAGACAGTCTAACTGCTCAAGATTTGAGTGTCAATCATGAAGGATTCTATAGGGAAAATATTAAATGACACAGGAAACATCAAAAGAAGATGGAAAGAATAACACAGAATCATTATACCAAATGGAATTAGTGGATGACCAATCATTTCAAGAGGTTGCATATGATCAGGAACCAATGGTATTGAAGGATGAAGTGGAAGATGCCTTGAAGGAACTGGCAAAATGCAAGCCTCCAGGAATAGATGGAATACTAATTGAGATGTTTCAACAAACAGATGCAGCACTGGAGGTGCTCACTTGTTTATGCCAAGAGATTTGGAAAACAGCTATGTGTCCAACTGATTGAAAGAGATGCATATTTGTGCCTATTCCCAAGAAAGAGGATCCAACCAAATGCAGAAATTATCAAATGATATCATTAATATCACATGCAAGTCAAATTTTGCTAAAGATCATTCAAAAGTGAGTGAGTGCAGCAATATATAGACAGTGAACTGCTGAAAAATCAAGCCAGATTCAGAAGAGGGTGTGGAACCAGGGACATCATTGCTGATGTCAAATGGATATTAGCTGAAAGTAGAGAATACCGGAAAGATATCTATGTTTTATTGACTATTCGAAGGCATTGGTCTGTGTGTATCACAATAAATTATGGATAACATTGCGAAGAATGGGAATACCAGAACACTTACTCTGTGGAATCTGTACATGGACCAGGAAGCAGTCATTCGAACAGAACAAGGAAACACTACTTGGTGGTGTGTCAGGCTGTATCCTTTCACCATACCTCTTCAATCTCTATGCTGAGCAAATAATCTAAGAAGATGGATTTTATGAAGAAGAACATGGCTTCTTACTTGGAGGAAGAGTTATTAACAAGCTGCATTATGCAGATGACACAACTTTGTTTGCTGAAAGGGAAGAGAATTTGAAACATTTACTGAAGAAGATCAAAGAAGAGAGCCTTCAGTATGGTTTGCACCTCAACAGCAATAAAACAAACTGTGTCAATACACAGCCTCAAGATAAATGGAGAAATATGGAGATTATCCAAGGTTTTGCTTTCCTTGGTTCTACAATCAACACCAGTGGAAGCAGCAGTCAAGAAATCAAAAGATTCCCATTGTACTGGGAAAAGCTGTTCTAAAAAACCTCTTTAAAGTGTTGAAAAGTAAAGATGTCATATTGAAGATGAAGGTGCACCTGACTAATGCCATGGCATTTTCAGTCACATCATATGGTTGTGAAAGCTGGACAATGAATAAGGGAGAGGAGGGAGACAGGAGAAAGATTCATCTCCCAATGAATAAGGGAGAAAAATAAGGGAGGCAGGAGAAAAAATCAAAAAATGTTTTTGAATTATGGTCCTGGAGGCAAATATTGAATATACCACGGACTGCCAAATGAACCAACAGATCCATCCTACAAGTGCAGCCAGAGTGCTCCTTGGAAGGAAGGATAGCTAGACTGCATCTTATGTATTTTGGGCATGTTGTCAGGAGGGACCAATCCCTACAGAAGGACATCATGTTTGGGAGAGTGGCAGGTCAATGAAAAAAAGGAAGACCCTCAGCTAGATGGATTGATACAGTGTCTGCAACAATGGTGTTAAACATATGTAAGATCAGGTGCCTGGCACAGAATTGGGGAGTGTTTTGTTTTGTTGTACATAGGGTTGCTTTGAGTTGGACCTGACTCAATGGCACCTAACAATGACAACAATTTTTTCATAGATTCCAAGGTGCTGATATCTTTCAGATTATTTCCCCTTTAGTTCACATGTGTGAAGTTTGAAAGTTTTTCTATTAACATGTACAGACCTTTAAAGATTCTATTGTCTCTGAGCTCAAGCCTTTTCAGTTTAGGTGGCCTGCATTTATCAAACTAAGGAACTTGTAAATTCAGCTGTTAAGATCTCAAATTTTCTATCATTTGACTTGCGATTGTTCCAGACAAATTCTGGAACCTACAGGGGAGTCATGGGCCTGAAATGGCGCAAGTGGGGGCTGGTGGCCGTGGGAAACTCTGCGAATTTGGGAGAAAATGAAAGAGGCTGTAACTTAGGTTTTTTATATCTTATTTGGTATAAAACTTTTCACTTAAGCACAGATTTTTAAAGATATCCTTGCATATATTGTATGACATTTTATTAATGTTATTTGATATGAATGAATTGAAACTATTTGGCTTTAAAAATAAGTACACCCATAAACACACTAGTCTATCTCTGGCCATCAAAATTCTCTCTAGGGCCAGGTGCAACGGCACACTCGGGAGACTGAGGCAAGAGGATGAGGAGTTTGAGGCCAGCCTAGGTGACATAGCAAGAACTTGTCTCAAAAAAAAGCAACCAACCAACCAAAAATTTCCTCTAGCATAAGAACTAGAAAGACTCATTTTTAAAAACAAGAATTCTCAGCAGTTATATCTGAAGATGGGCCCTTCTAGGATGTGAACACCTTAGGATTTGACTCATAAGAAGATTTACATTGACCTTTTGCTCAGTTTGCTTTGGAAATGTACAAGCTATGACAGATCTAAGCATTAGTAAATGCTTTTAATAAAAAATAAATTCCATTTCTCTTGGGAATAGGAGTTCATATTTTTTATTTAAACAGTATTAGAGAGCTGTAAGTGAAAAGAAACCCAGAGGAATCACTGACTCAAAACAACTTAAATTCTCTTCCCCCATTTGAATGTACCAGTTTACACTGAGAGAAACGTCCCTCTTAGGTGAAGGGCTTTTCTGAGAGAATCACAATGTATTCTCTGTTGAAAATTACTCCTTCCTTTCCTATCCCTTTCCTTCCTTCTTTCTTTCCTTCTTTCTTTCTTTCTTTCTTTCTTTCTTTCTTTCTTTCTTTCCTTCCTTTCTTTCTCTTTTTTCTTTCTTTCCTTCTTTCTCTATCTTCCTTTTTTCTTTCTTTCTTTCTTCTTTTTCTTTCTTTCCTTTCTTTCTCTTTTCTTTCTTTCCTTCTTTCCTTCTTTCTCTACCTTCCTTCCTTCCTTCCTTCCTTCCTTCCTTCCTTCCTTCCTTCCTTCCTTTCTTTCTTTCTCTCTTTCTCTCTTTCTTTTTCTTTTTCTCTTTCTCTCTTTCTCTTTTTTCTTTCTTGGCTGAGGATTGAACTTGCATGCTAGGCAAGTCTTTTACCTCTGAGCCACATTTCCATCTCTAAAATTTTTCACTTTTGTACAGTGATGTGCATCTTGAAACACATGTTTAAACATACCAGATTATTGGATTCTCATTAAAAAAACCTGTAAGATTGGCTGGACCTAGTTAATACTCCATTTTTCACAGGGGTTTGGCAAGCCAGCACCTAAGATTGCCCCCAATGATGCCCAGGGCCTAGCGTTTATGCCCTTGTGTAATTCTCTCCCATGAATGTGGACCAGACTTTCTCCTAACCAATGTTGTTGTTGCTAGGTGCTGTTGAGTGCGGTCCGACTCATAGTTACACTATATGCAACAATATAAAACAGTACCCAACATTGTGCCATGCCTGGCATTAGGTCAGTGCTTCTCTGTTATTCATAGGATTTTCAATGGCTGATTCTTTTGGGATAGTTTTTGAGAGTGGGCTGTCAGGTTCTTCTCCCATTTTTGTTGTGCTAGGGATCAAACCCAGAGTGTCTGAGAGTGCAGGGCAACATTCTACCAACTGAGCTAAACCCCAGCTTTTCCTAATCAGTAGAATACAGGAAAGGTGATGGGATGTCACTTTGTGATTAAGTTAAAAAAGACTGATTTCTGTCTTTCAAGAAGATTCTCTTCATTGCTCCTCAGGCTGCATGCTTGGAAGGAAGCCGGCCATCACATTAGGGAGGCCCACAGGAAAGGCACTGAATCCTGCCAACAACCACATGAACCAGGATGCTGAACGTTATCCCATGAGGCCTTGAGATGACTCCAGCCCATCCAAATCCTTGTCTGCAGCTGGTGAGAGACCCTGAAATACAGCAATCAGGGAGGCCAGGCCCAGGTGCCAGAGCTATAGAAATCGTGAGATAATAAATGGGTCTTCACTTAAGCCATTAACTTTGTGGCAATTTGTTATGCAGCAATCAATAACTAATGTGAGGGGTAAATGAAGACTGACTATAACTATTCGGTGGAAATAATAAAATGTGGCCACAAATTCTTTGACGTGTCTGCCATTCAGCAATGAGCTCTACCTCTCTTCCACTTGCACCTGGGAGGGCATTTCAGTGCTTCTGTTAATAGGGTTCTCTGAAAGTGATGCTTTGTGATCTCCAGGACTCAGGGGTAGGAGGCCAGGCAGCTTCTACCTTGATCAAAACAGTCACTTTTAAAGGCCTGGGCTCTGTGAGAAAAGGTCAACCACTGCACTGTGAGGAAGCCCCCACCACTTGCACAGGCATCAGTGCAAAGCCTCTGCTGAGCCTGCTCTCATCAGCCCAGGTCCCAAACCAGTCAGGAAATAAGCTTCTATATATCCCCAGGCTCAGCCATCATGGTTTCCTGACCAAGGCCCAGACATTAGGGAGCAGAGGTAAGGCATGCCTGCTGTGCTCTTCGGGTTCTTAACCATGGGATTTCTGAGTACACTGGGATGGTTGCTGTTTTACTCTACTGCTCTTGGGGGTGGACCTTACACTGTGACAGGCAGCAGGAACACTGGCCAATGTCACATAGCTTGTAAGGAGATTAGAGTTTAGGTCTAAGTTTTCTGAATCTGACTTCAGCATTCTTTCCACCAGACCAGATGTTGCTTTTTTAAAATCGAGGGTGCTGATGTTTCTTCCCACTCATTATGAGAGAATCTCTTCTGTAGCAGTGGCTCATGTTGTCAGCTTACTGGGATCCCTTGGGAAGCATTAAAAATACTGATACTTGAGTTGGGTCCCTAGGGATGCTGACTATTTGGTCTGGGGTACAGCCTATGCATCAGAAGTTTTACAAAATTTCTTAGTGTTTTTAAAACCTAGCCATGTGCAAAGACTACTGGCCTATACCAACATGTGAACAAGGCAGATCATCATACTGGCAATGGTCAAATCAGTTCTCAATGACCCACTCTACAAGAATGAAACAGAGAAATCAAGAATCTGAAAGGACAGATCATTCTGAAATCAGAATTCTGTTATGTAAAGAGTCTGTGTGCGCTCATGTATGTGCATAGTGTGTACATGAGCACCACTGTATGTATGAGTATTTTGGAGGCAGATTATTCTTCCAACACATATATACCAGGCAATATGCCACGCGCCAGGGACAATGATAATGCTAAAATAGAATACACATTGAACATCCCCAATCCAAAAACCCGAAATGCTCCAGTCTGAAACTTTTTTGTTGTTGTTTTGGGACAGGGTTCCCAATGAGTGCTGGAATTACAGGAGTGTCCCACCACACCCATTTTACTATCTAAAACTTTTTGAGCACCAACATTGTGCCATAAGTAGAAAATTTCATACCATGAGACTGTTTCATGCACAAAGTTCTTTAGAACATTGTATAAAATTACCTGTAGGCTAGACACATAAGGTGTGTATGAAGCAAGAAACTCCACCTTTATATTGGGGTCTTATGCCCAAGATACTTCAGTATTTATATACAAAGACTCCTAAATATGGAAAACATCCAAAATCTAAAACACTCTGGTCGAAACATTTTGGATAAAGAATGCTTAACCTGTATATTTGCACTAAAGGAACTTTCCCTCTGGGGACAAGAGAGGGAATCCCCCACAAAATTCATATAGTGAAACCTAATCCCCAAAGTGATCGTATTAGAAGGTGAGGGCTTAGGGAAGTGATTATGTTAAGAAGGCAGAGCCCTTATGAGTAGGATTAGTGCCCTTGAAAAAGAGACCCAAGAGAGATACCTTGTACCTTCTATCATGTGAAGGCACACTGAAAAAAATAGCCATTTATTTGCCAGGCATCAGGCCCTGACTAAAGAGACACCAAATCTTCCAATGCCTTGATTTTGGACTTCCATCCTCCAGGTCTGTGAGAAATCAATTTCTCACAGAAATTGAGAATAAGCTACCCAATCTAATATTTTTATATATTTAAGTTAGAAATTTTTAATGTAGAATTTAATGTGTTTCATTCTGACATGCATTTCATTATGATATTTTCATATATGCATTTTGTTGCACATTGCACAGATAAGTTCCCCCTTACCCTCTTGTGCACTTCCTTCGCCCACTCCCATCCTACAACCCCACCAAAGACCTCTCTTCCATTTGCATGTCTTTTTGTGGTAATATTTTTCTATATATCCTTGGATCCCAATTATGTTTAAGATTGAAACTTTTTTTGTAGTGAACTATCTTTTTACATTGTCAGTACTATTACCCAAATTTTCTAGCCCATCCGTATTATTACCATTCTTTGGTATTATTGGTCTATTATATTTTTTGTTACAGCAGCCCAACATACTACAACATCTGCCTCATCACACAAGGAAATCATCACACAAGGAAATAAGTAGAGAACCATGAGGTCACATTGAAACACAAGTACTGAGCATTAGTTAATCTCACTTTCTGGCTAAATGGTGTAGTTGTGGATGCCAGCGTCAAAGTTCTCAAAAATCAAAATTGTATGTCATATAAAGTGACAAATATTTAGAGTAGAGGTCACAGTCATCAGGGTCACTCGTAGGCATTTGTTGTTGTTGTTAGGTGCCGTTGAGTCAGGTCCTACTCATAGCCAGCCTCATTGGGTATTCAATGGCGGATTGTTTGGGGAGTGGGTTGTCAGGTCCTTCTCCCATGCTGTTAGTTGCCATTGAGTTGTGTCTGGCCATATCGACCCTCATAGTGTTCTTGATGGCTGACTATCTTGGGATTGTTTTGGAAGTGGTCTGCTACATCCTTCTGTTTTTGTGGTGCTGGGGATAGAACCCAGGATCTCAGAGACCACAGAGCAGTACTCTACCAACTGAGGTAAACCCCAGGTCTGTAGGTATTTAGAATCATAAAAATTAAAATCCTTTTATAGGTTGTTATTGTTAGGTGCCATCGAGTCTGTCCAAATCATAGTGACCCTCATAGGGTTTTCAATGGCTGATTGTTTAGGGATTGCCTTGGGAGTGGATTGCCACGTCCTTCTCCCATTTTTGTGGGACTGGGAATCGAACTGGGGACCTCAGAGACTACAGAGCAACACTCTACCAACTGACCTAAATCCCATCCCGCTCCTTTTGTAGGTAGGGTCTGCTAAATCCTGTGAAGTATAATCCAATAAAGACATAAATAGGCCAGGTACAATGGTGTATGCTTGTAATCCCAGGACTCAGGAGGTAGAATTGAGAGGATGGAGAATTCAAGGGCAGCTGGGGTTCATAGTAAGACCCTTTCTCAGTAACAACAACCTCAAGAAGATATAAATGGTGACACGGTTCATAGAAGAACAATTGCTTTTTTGTGATTTATTTCAATCAAGAAGGTTTTAAAAATGTAACTTGAAGGAGAAATCATCTAGAATGTGCTTTGTTTCCCTTAGAGTGGCTGCATACATACAGGATTGCTCTACATAAAAGCTTTATATTCAAAAGATTTCCAGACATGGTGGTACATGCTTATAAACCCAGCATTTGGGAGGCAGAGGCAGGAGGATCACCACAAATTCTAGGCCAGCCTGGATTATATGAGTTCCAGGCCAGCTGGGACAACATAATGAGACACCGTCCCAAAAAGTGAGCAAGCAAATAAATAAGTGCAAAAATATATATAAAATTATTGTATCCAGTGATGAGAGAAAAACATTGAAATGATGCAATCAAACAATGTAAACTGTGAAACAATAGGAATTGACTACCTGGAACATGAAGCTAGCGGTTGAACATACATGCTTTGAGGGAAGAAAGGTGGGATTATCACAGCAACTCCGTTTCAGTTTGATTAAATCACACAACAGTCATGAGAGAGTGTGTGTGTTCTAAGCTCAAATATTTTACGGACCATGAAGAAATAGGGAAGGGGCTCAGACTGGAGAAAATTATGTTGCATTGGGTGAGACGTTGCTGAACCAAATCACGGTTTCTAATTGCAAATGTCCTGCTGTTCATGGAGATATGGTTCTGAGATCAGCAGCAGGCTGTCTTTTTAATGCATGCCACCTGTGTCATGCTGGAACACATTAATTCTATCTTAATCCCCTAGTTCCAACCCTGCAGGTCTGTGTTTCATTGACTGGCTGCCCATTAAATTGCAATGTCACTCACAACATGCTTTTGCTAGCTTTAAAGGGCCCCCAGAACCATCCAACTTTGCCAACCTTGAACTTTGACTTCTTTAAGTATCTAAGAAAAACACTATGATTTCTTACTTTGGAAGGACTGTACAAGTTCACATTGAAGAAACTGGGATACACTGAGTCTCAATAATATTGTTTGGGAAAACTTGCATAGGAAATAAACTTTTTGAACTGGTCCTTGAGGAAGCCTGCTGGAAACTATATGAAGTTTCGAAAACATACACAATGCAACCTTGAGAACGTTTGTATCATAGTGAGGGAATCAAGAAATAAAACTGGCCAGGTGTGGTTGTGCACACCTGTAATGACAGCACTTGGGAGGCAGAGGCAGGAAGATCATGAGTTCATGGCCTGCATAACTTAGTGAGAACATGACTCAAGATTAAATAATAATAATAATAATAATAATAATAATAATAATGATAATAAATGGGCTTCAGGAGCAGCCCAGTGATAGAGCACTGGTAAAGTATGTGTAAGGCCCTGAGTTCAACCCCTAAGGACGCCCCTCTCCAAAAAAACCACAAAAAACAAAAAACAAAAAAATCCTGTTCAAGGCCAGAGACAGCTACACTGTGAAACTCTGTCTCAAAGTAAAATTAAAAAAAAAAAAAAAAAAAAAAAAAAAAAAAAAAAAAAAAAAAAAAAAAAAAAAAAAAAAAAAAAAAAAAAAAAGAGGGTTGAGGAGTGAGATGTAGCTTAGTGGTAGAGCTCTTACATAGCATGCATGAAGGCCTAGGTTAATTCCCAGTACTGCAAAAAAAAAAAAAATAAATAAATAAATAAAATGAAATGAAATAAAAATTAAATAAAAAGAAGTAAAACTCGTGAACATTAAATCTCGTTATAAGATAATATATGTTAAAAATGCTTAAATATTTGACAGTTCGCTTGGTCTAGGTAACTTATGCTATGGATTTAGAAAGGAGTGTTAGCTCCAGGAGATGGCATGGACTGAAAGCAGGTGGACTTCAGCAGAACATTGAACTCTGTGGGAACTTGTGGTTGTCGTTAGGTGCCTTTGAGCCTGACTCACAGCTGACTCCTGAAGGGTTTTTAATGGCTGATTGTTTCATGATTGCTTCTGGAGTGGATTGCCACATCCTTCTCCCGTTTTTGCAGTGCTAGGGTTCAAACCTGAGTCCTTACAGAGTGCAGAGCAGCACTCTACCAATGGAGCTAAACCCCAGCACTATGGGAACTTATATACATGTAAAGAGGAGCCTCTGTAGAAGTAAAGATAAAACAACATCTATGAAAGCAATGCATTAGTGCGCTCCCTGGCAGAGAGAGGGCATTATTCAAATGTGTTGGAGGTTTGATCTCACTACCTTGGAATAGATTAGTAAATTTAATAATAAATAAAATTTGGTAACCCATAAACATCCACTCCAAAGTTGACTGCAGCATTCTGCTTTTTGCAGGCTGACACTTTCATTTGCATTTATCAGTTCCATTTTTATGAACTTCCTGTACATCTGCATTTGCACAAGATGAGAGGTTTTAGTGAGTGAGCAAGCAAAGAGGCAATCGCATGGCTCTTCCCACTAATGACTCATTGTCTTGCTATTAAGCAGGGAAGAGATGCTACGATCTGTTGATGCCTTTCAGCTTTCTATCTATGCTAAACTTATTTCCTATTTTCTAAGCAGTTTCTTTGACAGCTGTGGAGCAGTCAAATTAAGGGGGCTGTCATTGTGGTAATTAAACGCTTTTTGGTTCTTATTCCTCTGTATGCACCTCTTCTTATGGTAGTACACAATGAAAAAGGTGGAATTGCTCAGGGAGCTGGAATTTTGAAGAGAGGTGAAGACAAACTTCATAAAAATATTTGTATAAATCAACAATCATTTGTGAATCAAGAGAAACTTAACTCCTTACATAGATTGTTGTTAGGTGCTGTTGAGTCGTCTCTGACTCATAGAGACCCTCAGGGTTTTCAATGGCTGATTATTTCAGGATTGCCTCAGGAGTGGATTGCCACATCCTTCTCCTGTTTTTGTGGTGCTGGGAATCAAACCTGGAACCTTAGAGACTGCAGAGCATCTCTCTACCAGCTGAGCTAAATTCCAGCCCCACTTACATAGGTACTAAACCACAAATGATTAAGTACATCAGAAATTTGGAAGAGGTGTTGGAGAGCAAGATGAAGCAATAAGTTTTATTTTAGTTTAAATTTAATCTCTAAGTTTTTTCTCCCTTTCAGGTCCTGTTCACATTTTGGAAAAGAAATGGGTAGGTGGAATCCATAGCCATTGTTTAGGGCTGGCTCAGATAACCTGCTCTGCAGATCTTTCTGCAATGACAAAGGACTATTGTTCATGGTGAAAGGAAGTTGTAGAACAAGTATAGTATGACCATTAAAAAAAAAAAAGTTATTAGAGGACACTTTTCACCAAGAGGCAACACCAAAAGTGAAGCAGGAAGCTCCTTCCTTCACTTCCTGCCAAACCAAAGAATCCACTTTCTGGAGTCCCAAGACACTTGGAATCTGGACGCAGCCCAAATATTCTTGGAAGGGCACCCTTCAAGAGAAACAAGCTGGACTGCTATGCATGCCAGCAGCAAGATCCCCCTGACCACTGAGTCTGCCATGAAGAAAATAGAGGACAACAACCCACTTGTATGCATTGTGAGGTCAAGGCCAACAAACACTGAGACAAACAGTCTATGACGAAGCTCTATGACATTAATGCAGCCAAGGTCAACAACCTAATCAACCCTGATGGAGAGAAGAAAGCGTATGTTTAACTGGCTCCTGATTTTGATGCTTTGGATGCTGCCAAGAAAATTGGGATCATCTAAACTGAATCCAGATGGATAATCCTAAGTACACATTTTTTCACAAAAAAGATAACAAAACTGTATATATGTATGTATGTATGAATTTGTCTATCTATCTTTTATCTAGCCACACATAGAAAAAACCTGGAAGAATATCCATCTTTTTGTTAACAGTGATTTCTTTAGGGGATAGAATTTGGTAGTGGTATGGTGCAGTGGGGATAATGGGGAAAGGTGGTATATTGTACATATTTCTGGCTTTTTTTTTTTTTGCAGTACTGGGGATGTGTTAAATCCAGGGCCTTACACATTCTAGGCCAGTGCTCTACCACTAAGCTGCACCCCCAACCCCTTTTATATATTTTCCCTTGAGACAGGTTCTCTTTAAGTTGCACAGGCTCCCTCTTTGACTCTTCTATCCCCCTGCCTCAGCCTCTCGAGTAGCTGGGATTATTGGCCACGGTGCCCAGCTTCCCAATAAGCTTTTTATAAACATATCATAGTAAGATCAAAGCAGTTAGTTTATTATTGCT
Source organism: Pedetes capensis (assembly GCA_007922755.1). Classification (NCBI taxonomy): domain Eukaryota; kingdom Metazoa; phylum Chordata; class Mammalia; order Rodentia; family Pedetidae; genus Pedetes; species Pedetes capensis. The sequence continues at coordinate 27,518 of VMDO01011458.1, read as the reverse complement.
TTAAAAACAATCAAAACATTTTGCCATCATTTTAGTTGTTTGAGGACCTGGGTTCAATGCCCCCTCAGTACCAGAAAAAAAAAAAAAAAGAAAATTTATGAAAAATGTACTTAGTTGCGAAAGTATCTTCAGTGATAAATATCTTGCCTCCTGGAAATAATGTGGAGAGGATAGGAGATGTATTAGGAAGATGGTGGTGGTACATAATGGAAGACCTGAGATTATCATAACCGTGCACCTGAGGTGATTAAAAACAGAACAAGGAAAAACATACCCTTGACTAGACATAGAATGTATCACTTTAGGTTAACATGATAGTATTTAATATATCAGAGTTGCTCATCAGTATTAGTTCTCTTTCTCATCTTCCCGGTGTTGAGAATCAGACCATTCAGTGTGCCTGGTGCTTTGTCTACCATTTCTCACGTTGAAGTTTCTTTATTCAGAGCCTTCCAGAATATGACTACTTTACAATTAATCCTCCAAAGTTGGCTTCACTGTGTGGGTGCCTTAGCAGTGCACTAGAAAAACGTGCTCTACTTTGCATATCCCTATGGTTTTTTTATATTTGCTTGTCCTCTTTCCTAATCTGATCTTATTCCCTACAGTGTCAAATGTAGTATGTGACATCATGAATATTTGTTAGGTGAGATAATAATGATTTTCTGACTTAAAAATTACCCGGTCTCACTATGTGTGGATCTCATAGAAGTTGAAATTGGAAGATTGTTTCCCCAAAGCTTGGAAGAGATGGGAGAAGGGACACAGGGAGAGGGTGGTCAGTGGGTACAATTGTGCAGTCAGGAGGAGGAAGTTCTGGAGCTTTGCAGCATGGTGTGGTGACTATAGTTAACAATAGTGCATTGTATATCTCAAGTAGTTAGGAGACAGAATTTTAAAGCAATTTTATTATTATAATTATGCAAACATATTTATACAAATTAATGGGTTTCACATGACATTTGTACACATGTATGTATTATGCATTGACTATGTCCACTCTTCTGTCAACCCTCCCCCTCTTCTTTAATTATTCCTCTTCTGTTTTCAGGTCATTTTATTTTCCACCTATAAGGGAAAACATGGGAGAAAACTTGTTTTTCTGTGTCTGTGTATTTTGCTTAACGTGACACCCTCCAGTTCTGTCCATTTTACTGCAAATGACAGTATTTGTTTCTTCTTTATGGCTGAATAATACTCCAATGTGTATAAATGGCATATTTTCTTCACCCATTCATCTGTTGACAGGCAGCTTGGCTGGTTGAATAATTTGACTATTGTGAATAGTGCCATGAAAAATATGTGTATGCATATATTTCTTTTATCTGTTGACTTTGTTTCCTTCAGCTATATACCCAGGAGTGGGATACCTGGATCATATGGTAGCTCTATTTTTAGTTTTTTGGAGGAACCTACATATTGATTTCTATAATGCCTGTACCAAGCTACATTCCTACCAACAGTGTATAAGGGTTCTTTTTCCCCATACATCCTTGTTATTTGTTATATTTTGTTCTCAATAATAGTCATTCTGACTGGAGTGAGATGGAGTCTCAAGGTAGCTTTGATTTGCATTTCCCTGATGACCAAAGATGTTGAGCATTTTTCATATATTTATTGGCCATTTGTACTTCTATTCAGGTCATCTGCCCATTTTTTTGATTGGATTACTTATTTTTGGTGGTTATTTAGTTTTTGGAGTTCTTTATATATTCAGGAAACAGGATTTTGAATGTACTTACCATGAAAAAATGATAAAAGTTTATGCTCATTTTCCTAGTTTGATTAGTACCCTAGGTATATATGAATCAAAACATCATATTATATCCCATAAAAATGTAAATATTATGTTCCAATAAAAAAATTAACAAAAGCACTTTTAAAAATTACTTGATTAGAGAAATCAGAATCTTTTTTTCCTGATGTTAGTGTATATAAACTAAATCAAGGTACAAGGACCTTTCACTTTAGTCCACTTAAGGCAGAGGATCATTTATCTTGAGTTTTCTTTCTTATGTCTCTGTAGGGCAGATTCCAAATTCCCTCTTTCACTTGGGGATAAACTACCTTTTAAAGTATAGTAATAGCCGGGCATGGTGGCACATCCCTATAATCCCAGTGACTCAGGAGGTAGAGGCAGGAGGATCACAAGTTCGAGGCCAGAGGCAGCCTCCACAACTTAGTGAGAACCTGTCTCAAATAAGACAATTATAAAGGGGCTGGGGTACAGCTCAGTAGTAGAGCCCTTGCAAAGAATACATGAGGCCCTCCCAGTACCACAAAAATAAATAAATAAGTAAATAAATAAATAAGTAAAGTACAATATTTGCCAAAACTATCATAAGGTATTACATGTTGTTTTTTTTTTTCTTTGGTGCTGGGAATTGAACCCAGCGCCCTATGCATGTTAGGCAAACACTCTACCCCAGAGCTATAACCCCAGCCCACACATCTGAATTTTAAATTTCACATATAATACAGAATTTCATGTAGTCTTCACAATAGTATATTAGGTAGAGTGGCTCTGAGAGTCCAGCTGAACTGACTTCGAGCCTTGACTATCATTTTGGAGCTGTGTGATTTTAAGTGCGTTATTTAACCTTCTGTCCCTTATTTAATAAACTCAAAGAAAAAGTACAATCATTTTCCTTAGGATGAGTGTATCAAACAATATATATAAATCATGTACTGTGGTCAGAATGTAATCAATGGGATGGAAAACCGTCCAATCAATGGCAATTGTTATCATCAATATTATTGTTATGTGGCAGGGTCTTACTATGTAGCTCAGGCTGGACTTGAACTCATTATGAACCAAAGCTGGCCTTGAATTCCGGATCCTCATGTCTTAGCTGCCCAAGTGCTGAGATTACAGGCATCACTATTTTTAAACAAACCAAAACCCCGAACAAATCAAGGCATAGAGTGCAAAGGAAACAATTAGAAGATTTGAATCCAGAGAAGTGTTGATTCTGAATGCTGTTTTCCAATTGACTTCTCTGCCCTCCCAGCAAAGCTGCGTGCAAAAGCCTTCTTCACACTTGCTTTAATAGGATCCTTCCAACAACACTAAGTGGTTTAGGCAGAAAATGACTCTTTAGCCCCGTGGGGAAGTGAATTTTAATGGATGAGTTTTAATAGCTGTTCAAGCTAACTGAAAAGATTGGCCAGCATCACAGCCCCAACAAGGAAGGAGGTACAGCAGAGAATGTGTGTGTGAACTATGATGATGTAGCTCAGTGAACATGGGCTGAAGATGTAGGTCCAGTGGCTCATGGAAACCGGCACCCAGACTCACTTTCCCCTGCTGCTCCATGGTGCTTCCTTTGTTTGTTTGTTTGTTATTTTACTTAATTATCCAAAGGGCAAAAAGAAATAGGCTTTAGGGAAAACAAAACAAAACAAAACAAGGAAAAAGCTTTCTTATTCCTTCAGCCCTCTTCATAATTAGGAGGCTAGATTGCTACTTCTCTTATTTTGTTTGCTGTTATTGTTAGGTGCCATCCAGTCAGTGTCGGACTCAGAGCATACAACAGGCAAAACAGTATTATTAGTGCTTCTCTGCTATTCATAGGGTTTTCAATGGCAGATTGTTTTTGGGGAGTGGGTTGCCAGGTCCTTCTTCCAAGCCTAAAGCACCTGGTGTTCCCAGGCGGTCTCCCATGCAAGTACTAACCAGGCCTGACCCTAACTTCCAAGATCTGATGGGGTGGGGCGCCACATTGGTATGGCTGCAGGCTTCTTGTTTTTGTTTAGGAATGGTATTATTTCATTCAGCAAATAGCATTCATGGAGTGTCTACTGCTGCCAAACATTGTGAAAGGTATTTTAGCTCTAATTCTTTCCACAATCTTGTACTGTAAGTATTATTGTCCCTTGATTACAGAAAGGATTGGAAGAATTCTTTGGTTATAAAAAGAAAGTGAAGATTGTGGGTAGAAAAAAATCCCTCTTTTCCCTATGGCAAGAAAGAAGATCTGGCTCTCATGGCTGGAATATTCTCTATTCTCTGTCTGTCTGTCTGTGTCTGTCTGTCTGTCTGTCTGTCTGTCTGTCTGTCTCTCTCTCTCTCTCTCTCTCTCTCTCTCTGTGTGTGTGTTTCTATCTCTTGTTGGGAAGGCTTTTTTTTTCTTTTTTCCTTGTGCTTTGTGGAATGAGGCAAGTATATAATTAGCCAGAGTTCTGCCTCTTGGTACCATAGTCATCCTCATTGATGCTTTGTGTTCTTATCTAGACAGAATGTCTTATGGTCTCCAGGCATTTCAAGTAGCCTTTGATGATAATCAGAGTCTTCTCCTGAATGATGGCAGAGCATCCTATACCTTCCTTGATTCTAGATAGTGAGTCTCAGGGTGGGGCACTTGACTTTCCTTCTAAATGTGCCCTGGCCTCCCCTCCAGGGCCTCTGCCTGCCCCTGAAAAACCCATGCATTTCTATGCTCTTTTACTCCTTGTTGTGGTTTAGATCTTGAATGTCTCCCCAAAGCCCATATGTTAAAGGTTTGTCATCCTATTGCAATCCTGGGAAGTAGTGGAACCTTTAGGAGGTGGGGCCAAATGGAAAGAAGTCAGGTCATTGGGAGGCGCAACCTTGAAGGGGATATTGGAACCCTGGCCCCCTTTTTTCTTTCTTTGCTTCCTGGCAACCACCAGGGGAGCAGCTTTGTTCTATCTTGTGTTCCCCATTATGACATTCTGACTGACCCCAGGCCTGAAGGAATGGAACCAACAAACCATAGACTGAACATCTGAAACTGTGAGCCAAAATAAACCTTTCCTCCTCTAAGTTGACTTATCCCAGGCATTTTGTTACAGCTGTGAAAAAGCTGACATTCTCTCTCTCCTCTGTGCCCTAAGGCACCCAATACTATTATAATACTCATGCACTACAGATTCTACTAAAGGTAGAGACAAAAGGAATGTATTATACCCCAGGACAAGAAACAATTACAGAGAACAGACATCACAGATGATAAAACCTTTGCCTTCTCTGCCATAGAGACTCACCTTCAGGCCACCAGCCTTCCTATTTCCACCAATCACCATGTTGGCTATGTTGTGAGACCTCTTAATCACACCGTAGACTTGTCTTAATTATTTCTCTCAATGTGTCAAGGGCCAACCTAAAAATCACCATTCCCTTATTATGCAGAGGAACCGGAACCCATTTTGATTCACAGTCTTCCATCCCGGACAACATAGGCCCTCTCTTTTATCATCCATAGATGCCTTAAAGCATCTAAGATTCATTTGCTCCTGAGGTAGTTCCTGTTTCTCTCCCCTCAGAATTTAAGCTGCTGTCAATTTTCCTCTTAATTGCATTTTGTTGCTCCTCCTACCACTTACATTATCTCCTAAACACAAAGACCAGAGATCCCATTTTATCATAAAATCTAGCAATGTAATGAATGATCGTGGAAGAACTTGCCGCACAGTGTTTATCTACAGCGTGGGGGATTTGCCCCCTTAGCATATTTTCAAGAGCTCTCATTAATGCTCTAGCAGCTCTAAGCCACCACCCATGCTGAAGGCTGCGAGGGAAGAGACACATTTGGGAAGCTGAGGTGAGATTACCTTTCATTTTGAAACCTCCATGAGCCAGTTAGGATCAGCCATCCTTCCTAAGTAGACATTCATTTAATAAATATTCACTGAACATATATGTTATAAAAACTGGAAGAATTCCTTCTTTCTTAGGATAGGCCAGTCTTTTTCTTAAGGCCTTCAGCTGTGGATGAGGCCCACCCACATTGTAGAGAGTAACCTGATTTACTCAAAGTCTACCAATTTAAATGTGAATCTCAAGTAAAAAATACCCTCCTGGCAACATCCAGGTGTGTCTGACCAAATGTCTGGGTCCTGACAAAATTAGAGCATCATGAAAGTGGTACTGATAATACAGGTGACAAGTTCGTCACAATGTCTGACACAGGAATTAATAATAAATAATAGAAGAAATAATAGCTATTATTATTGTTGTTGCTGTCATTCTTTATTGACTATCCACTTTTTCAAATATCTACTTTTTTGCTGGATACTAGGTCAGGTTCTGAAGATATAGTAACTCACAAGACACAGTCTGTCCTCAAGGGCCTTACAGCATAACTATGGATCTTGGTAAGCCACCTGACTATGAGAATACAGGATCCTGAATACTGTGACAGGAAAAGGGTTACTATGAGAAAAGTTGGTACTATGAGATTACATAAAAGAGGCCCCAAATCAGAATGGGTTGAGTGGTAAGAATAATTTAGCTAAGATCTAATGGGTGAATAGGGCCTAGTGAGGTAAATGGACATGGAAGAGACAGAAGCAAATAGATGTTGACAAGTACAAGGAACTAAAAATGAGAAAGAAAATGGTCTGTCTAACCAACTGCGAGCAGTTCACCATTTGTTGGGGCTAAAGGATAAAAGAAGCCAATGAAGACAGAAAGGTTGAGATGCCAATGGGGCAAAGCCCATAAAAGGCACCATGCACCCTCCTGAAATCTCAGCCATTTAAAAATGCTGTGAGGGAGCCGGGCGCAGTGGCATATGCCTGTAATCCCAGCAGCTCGGGAGGCAGAGGCAGGAGGATCGCAAGTTCGAGACCAGAGGCAGTCTGTGTATTTTAGTGAGAGCCTGTCTCAAAAAGTAAAACAAAATGGGCTGAGGGGTGCAGCTCAGTGGTCCAGCACTTGCAGAGCATGCAGGAGCAAGGCCCTGGGTTCAGCCCCCAGTACTGAAAAAAACAAAAAACAAAAAACAAATGCTGTGAGGGTTGCTTTGAGTTGGATTGGAGTCCTAACAACAAAGTTTTGAGAGTCTCAGCAGGAGGCAGGAGCATTGTGAGTTAAAGGCCGAGACAGCCTGTGCAACTTAGTAAGACTTCGTCTCAGAAAAAAAATTATTTTTAAATAAAGTCTGTGCTGAGAGTGCAGCTTTATGGTACAGCACTTGCCTAGCATGCATGAGGCCCTGGATTCAGCCGCCAAGTACTGCGAAAAACAAAGAAACAAACATCAATCAAAATCCGCTATAATTCTTTTAGACGCAGTTAAGGACTATGAAGAACTAGAGGACCTGGCACTAGTTAGTTACACTTTCTGTTCTTCATTGTACTCAGTGGCAGAGTGTAGATATTGGATGCTCTTTGAAAGGCTTTGTCTTACTCTAAAATTCTATAATCCTCAGGCTGATTTTTGACTTGGTATAGAAATTATTTTTTTGGAAATACTTTCTGTACCACAAAGTCAACAAACTAGAGAGAAACAAATGGTAGCATCATAAATTGCTATTTAACTATGACTTTGCAATTATTATAGGATGTCACAATGAGAAAGATCAAGAAATTAGATAGTAAATGCTAATATCTTTCATAACATTCTGTTTGAACTGTCAGCAAATGGGGTTGACAGAGTAGATTTAAAGATTAGATAAGTTGTTCTAACTAGAACCAAAGTTAATTCTATCAATAGGGAAATGGACTGAAAAAGAAAGAAAGAGAAAGAAAAGGAAAGAAAAGAAAAAACACAGGAAAGAGAAATAAATAAGTTCAGTAACTCTTCTATTGTGTGTTTGCAAAAAAATGATTGATTGATCTGGCTTCAAGCAGTTGATTTATTTCTTTTGACACTTGAAACCCCATATTTGTTCTGCAGCTTAAAGTTCATTTGGTGGAGTAATAAAGGCCTCCTTGTAGAATCTGAGGGAGAAAGTGAAATTAAATGAGAATTGAAACTGTAAACCAGTCCGAATGGTCATCGTGCCCCTTCTCAAGCCAAGCTTTCACCACTATTTAGAAGTCTTTTGGGAAAAGAACTGAATAGAGAAAAAAATTTCAGAGATTGCCTAGTATAAGCCAGTTGGAACCTGGTTGATGGGGTTATGATTGTTCTTCAGACCTGAGAAACCTCAGGAACTAAACAAAAGACTTATTTAACTCACTGATCTGGAGAGAGCAAGAAACTAATATCTTGCATCTTAAATAACATACTTGGAGTTGATTATCATTACATGGTTAGGCCTGCAAGAAACTATTAGAAGACATTTTTATCAAAAATTCAGAATGCGTCTGAATTTAGATGAAATTCAAGGGGCTGCATGTCTATATATTTCTGGATGGTGTCTTAAAAATAATTAATAGCTGAGCATGGTGATACAGGGCTGTAATTCCATCTACTCAGGAGGCTGAGGCAGGAGGATTGCAAGTTGAAGGCTAAGCCAGACAATTTAGCAGACTTGTCTCAAAATAAAAATAAAAAAGGGCTGAGGGAGTAGCTAAGTGGTAGAGTGGTAGAGCACTTACCTAACATGTGTGAGGACCTGGGTTCATGGGGTTCAATTCTCAGTGCATAAAAAAAATTGAAAAAAGAAAGAAAAGTTAACAAAACTTGTTCCAAATAGTTTATAGTTTATTGTTTTTGTTTTGTGGTGCTGGAATTGGAGCCAAGGCCTTGTGCATATTCTCCAAGCTCTACAATTAAGCTACATCCTCAGTCTTAGTTTTTTCTCATCTTATTGCAGCTAATAATTTAAATGATCATTACAGACCATATTGTTGTTGTTGTTATAACCCTAATTTTCTTGGAGGAAAGGGGAACCTATGTTCAAGCCGCACTTTGTGACAAAGTCTATCATGCAATTACCAAGTTCTGTTTTAAGGGATATAGGATTCACCTATGGGTTACACAAATCTGATAAGCTTTCCGATGCTACAATAAAAACCACAATATTATCTTCAGCTCTTTGTTGAATTAATAATTGAATGTTGATGCACACTCTTCCCTGATCTAAATCTAAACTTGAGAATTGCCTCTTTCTGAAACATATCCATAAATAATCCTCTCTCTTATGTAGTTATTACTCTAATTTAATTTTTTCAATATATTTGACTTACAGATCAAAATTTTTTCTAACAAATACTATTACAAAGCCAATTTACTTGTTGTTAGGTGCCAGAGTCAGGTCCAACTCATAACAACCCTCCCTATGTACAACAGAACAAAACACTGTCTGACACTTCTTTAGAGTCTAAGGCAACAACTAAATTCAGTTAACCCAGGATTAGTGAGCTGAGTCAGCCTTACCCTGCATAAGAGTACTTCACAATTTTGCTGATGCCATATTTAATCTCTTTCATCTCTACTTTATTATACTCCTTTAAGAATGTGGACAGCACTTATTTTTCACAATGGGCTTCAAATACTCATAAAAGATATAAAGATATAGAATTTGCATTTCTTGTTGCTGCTCAGTCAAGGAGAGTTGGCCAAGGGGAAGCATCCATCCAGATACTGTCCTGACAGCATTTGGGGTCTAGGAATGGGGAACAAGCTAGACTTGAAGATGCTTCCCCAGTTGACAAGAGAGAGAGGACCAGAAATGTGAGTCCAAACGAGTCAGCAGGGAACAGAGGGGCAAGTCAGTAAGTCAAAGTAAGTAAGCAAACTCAAAGGGCAAGGACAAGCAGGAAGAAGAGGAGGAGGGGGAGGAGGAAAGAGATAGACAGAGGGAAGCAGGCAACAGTTAAAAGCTGAGCCAAAGTAGAAACAGGGGAGCAAGGGCAGAGCCCAAAACACAGCTGTCTATTATGACAACCTCAGGTGCAATATCTCTGTCCTTGTGGACATCTAGGCAGACAAGGCTGGGCTTTGCAGGGGCCACAGGACTTTTTTCCTGTCCTAGAAATAGTCCTCAGTTGCTTGTGGGCCCAACTCTGACACTTACTTTGCTTTTAAAGGGTGAGGGCACCTCTTTTCTAGGAGAAGGATGTTAGAAACCAAAATCGTTCCCATTTCAGAGAAAGGAAGAAAGAACTTGAAGCATTCCCAAGGAGATCTATGAGTGTGTTTGTCTCATTTTTGCTTTATTTATCACCCCTTTTCTTCTCCCATCAAAACTCTGTTCCCAAATACTGTGGGTCTCAGTTTTCTATTTTGCCCTTGACCTATATCTGAAGTTTTACCCTCTGAGAGGATGTAGGGTGATGAGGAAGATATAAAGCTTTCTGTGCTCTGTAGGGATCTACAGGTAAGGTTAACATGACCCTCTATTTTGCAATTTCCTGGATCAACTCAGCTACGCTACAGATCAACCAGAGTTGACATGGTTTCTACTACCCACATAGGAGTACCAGTCCTATGTCAGGAGAAAACAGCCTCACTGACCTGTGCATCAATCTTCTAACGTACCTGGGACCAATAACATGGACAGCTCAGATTCTGATGTCCACATGTGAATGATACTCTAATATATTCAAGCCACATTGTGCACTAGACAAGAGAAGCTCCCCAGTCTCTTTCTCATTTATTAAGTATTAAAATAACAAAAACAACTTAGGGTCACTTAGTTAGATTTTACAGCAAAACCCAGATAATTACAAAAGATTGTATTCATGAAGTGTGATGATATGGTATTAAGATAGTTCAGTAAAACACACACACACACACACACACACACACACACACACACACACACACACACCATCTTCTCATTATCAATTCAATCCCTTTTTATTGCAGGAAAATTAAAATTTTAAGAAGACCCAGAGTGCTCCCATCTAGACTCCAAATTCTCTTCTGTTAGCAGCTCTAACTGGGGTGTTTCTGCTGAAATCAAGCAGCTGTTTCAAACTCTCCGGAGTTAGAGAATTACAATTTAAAGTCTCTCATACATGCCACTTGTCCAAAAGTTTATAGTATCAAGTGAACACATAAAATACCACACCAACCAACCCATATCCATAAAATTTACATAGCACAACAAGATCAAGCACTATCTAAGTATCAATTTCTGAAGCCATAGTGTTTCAAAACATGTTTTGTGGAAACGAAGGGATTGCTTAGCAAACACAGGTACAAGCAAGGAGGGGTCCCAACAAAACTACAGGGGCAAAATTTGTAAAAAGCATTTTTATATTGAGGCTTCTCAGATATTATTTGAAAGATGGCTTCTGCTCCCTTTGCAAAATTTTGAAAATTGTTGCCTTATAAAAGTGTTTTCCAAACTGAAATAGGGTTTGCTGACTCCAATAAATGTCTCATAATCCAGAATCATGTTGCTGTGACAGCAGTTGACCTTGGTGGAGCTGAAGGGGTGGGAGGCTTAGAAGGAACAGGCAGAGAAAACAGAAGATAAAGAAAAGTTCATGGTTCTCATTCACCAAGTGCAATAACTATGCCAGTTGCCCAGTGACCACCACTTGTGATTCTAAAACTCAAGGTTACTCAGAAATCCTCCTTCAAGATTTTTATCTGAGGGAAGACAAAACTCAAGCCCACAAAAAGCCTTGCATGGGAAGGTTCATAGTAAATTTATTCATAATAGTCCCAAACTGGAATCAACTCAAATGTCGTTTGGTAGAAGCAACTGTGATATATCCACCCAGGTAGCTGCTCAGCAATAAGATGAGTGAATGACTGATACATACAATACTATAAACTCATCTCAAAACTATGGTGTTAAATAAAAATATCCAGATCAGACACAACAGAGCACCTATTGTATGATCACATTGGTACAAGTTCTTAGACTAGGCAAGTCTAAAGTATGGTAGAAAGAAAGCACAACAGCAGTGTCTTCAGGAAAGGGGGCTGCCAGGAAGCAGGGGCAGGGAAGTTTCTAGGGTGACCAAAATGCTCTATATTTTGATGGAGGTGTGGGTTGCATGAGGCTATTTGTCAAAAACCATGAAACTGTACACTGATGATTTGTGGATTTCACTGTATAAAAATATACACAAAGCACTGTATACAAAATATTGAAAAATACCTATCAAAATTAAAAACTTATACCAGGGCTGGTGGCATGCACCTGTAATACCAGTGATTTGGGAGGCTAAAGGAAGAGGATGGCAAGTTCTAGGCCAGAGGCAGCCTGCAAAACATATTAAGCCCCTATCTCAAAATAAAACATTAAATAAAAGGAGAACCTGGCAGTACAGTTCAGTGGTAGAGCTCTTGCCTAGTATGTGTAAGGCCGTGAGTCCAACCCTCTAGTACTATAAACCAACAAAACAAAATGAAGCAAAACAAAACAAAATGATTTTTGTGTGAATTTTATACAGTGGAATTAAAAATTTATGTACAGAAAAGGACAATTCAAAAATGATCAATAAACATTTAAAAGGATGCTGATTGCCATTTTTTAAAAGTAGAACTATTTCATACCTCGCACATTTGCAGTAATTTCAGAGTCTTGCGATCTTGGGATCAGAGCCTTGGGATTGTAACTTATTCTGTTGTTGGATTGTGAATTAACTCATTCATTTTAGTAAAATGCCATGTCTTACTGCCTAGCAATTGAATTTACATTAAATATCCTAGATAAAGTCTTACATGGGCACAAGGAATATGTGCAAAGGTGATTATTGTAGCATTGCTTATGCTAGTGAAAAAAGTGGATTCTACCATTTTATCAATAAAGATATGAAAAAATAAAGGTGATATTTGTATGATGCACTATTATATAGCATTTTAAAGGAATAAACTAGACCTATGTGTACCAAGATAGATAGCTATCAAAACATGTTAAAATAAACACAATAGTATAGTTAGCTTATGGATACTTATTTATGTCCAAATGTACACAACTGGATCAGAAAAATATGCATAGAAATCTTAGTATTGGCTACATCTGGGGAGCAAAGAAAGGAAAAACTAGTAATGATTGAAAAGGACATTATCTGAAATACATTACTAAAAAATAACCAGAAGCACCATCCAAATGCATAAATCTTGATCTCATTTCTTACATCATAGGCAAAAATTATCTCAAAATGAATCATAAGTATTTAAGTATTGCTTCTAATTTGTGATTAGGAGTTAGCTTAGTAACTCTTAGATATGATATTTAAATCACAAGCCATTAAAAAGAAAAATATTGGTGGAGGTGGGAGGATCACAAATTCGAGACCAGAGGCAATCTGCGTAACTTAGTGAGAGCCTGTCTCAAAAAGTAAAAAAAAAAAAAA
>VMDO01011458.1:0-14464 GCA_007922755.1 Pedetes capensis | reverse complement strand
GCTGAAAGGATGAAAAAACAAGAAAAAAAACAAGAAAAAACAAGAAAATATTTATAAATCACTCATATGATATCAACTTGTATCCAGAATATGTGATGAAGAACTATCAAACTGAACAATAAGACAATGAATGACCGAATTTATTTAGTTTGTTTTGAATGACCTAAGTTTTAAAAAATGAGCAAAGGAAATAAATGGATAGCTAATAAGTACATGAAAGACGCTCAACATCCTTAGTTAATAAGGAAATGTAAATTAAAACCACAATGAGATAACACTATATCTATCAGGATAACTTGAAAATAATAGTAAAAAGAACAGTAGAAGTGCTGTTAAAGATGAGGGGCAACTGGTACTCTCAGATACTGCTGATGGGAATGCACAAAGGCACAGCTATTTTGGAAAAACCTTTCAGCAAAGAAATGTAGGCACTACAGTCAGGCTCAGGCAGCTTACATGGAAATGGTAAGGGGAAAGGCACATGGCCCAGTACCACAGCCTCTGCTAGTACTTCCGTGTAACTATACTTTGGCTCTGAATTTACTGAGGGCTCTGTCAGGTTCTCATAAGTCAGTCAATTCAATTGTAGGTGCCATGGTCTTGCATTTCCAATGATGCTTTATTTCTCAATCCTAAGAAACTCAAAAAAGAGGAGGAAAAATGACTGTTGGCCACCAAACCCAAAGCCTACAGCCAGAAGCCCAGTGTTTGGAGAGGCCCCTGCTTGGACTGTGCAGGAGAATGCCCAGAGTGGCCAATACCACCTTCCATGCCCTTCTCGTGGCATGTCACCCACCAGGTATGCAAAATGCTTTTGTAGGTTGATGTTTCTGAGCGTGAGTCTAGGGAAGAAAGAATAAGAAGCAGCTGGGTGGGCCCAATGGTATATGCCTTTAATCCCAGCAACTCAGGAGGCTGAGGCTGGAGGATCACAAGTTTGAGGGCAGAGGCAGCCTGTGTAACTTAGTGAGACCCTATCTCAAGATAAAAAATAAAAAATGGACTGAGGGTGCAGCTCAGTGGTAAGGCACTTGCAGAATATGTGTAAGGCCCTTGGATCAACCCTCCAGTGTCATAAAAAAACAAACAAACAGAATAAAGAAACAGAAGAATAGGAAGAGGGGAAAAAGGAAGAGAAGAAAGAAAAAGAAAAAGAAAAAAAAGAAAAAAAAAAAAAAAGGCAGAAAAGCCCCCACCTTTTGTCCTTGCCTCATCCAGCTTACAAGGTCCTCTCCCAGGGCAGCCCTGAGGCTCTCTGCACAGGGACTTGCCTGAAGAGCAGCCCTTTAAGGGGGTTAAAGTGCCCTGGGAATGTGATCTGCCCCCTGCATCTTCTTTGCAAACACCACTGTCAATTGGACCTGCTGCCTTCTGCCACATGTTATTTATGCCTCTAGGAGACTTAAATATTGCTCAGGAAGCTTACAGATCTTGGAATCCTGTCCTGCTACCTATTATGGTAGATTCATGATAGTGATATGCAAAAAAAGAATCCTAAGCAAGAGCCCAATTTATTGCATCTGTGGCCCTGGGCAACTCTGCTAGGTGACTTTAAAAGTCAACTTTACTAGATATTTTTGTCATGGGAAATGCACTCATTTAAAATGTACAGCTTAATGGGTTTTAACAAATGTATAGCTCTGTATTTAAGCCTTACTACAACTGGGATGGAGAGCATTTCCCTCATTTCAGGATTGTTTCCTCATGGCACTTGCAGCCAGTCTTTGTCCTGGGAAATCAGTGGTCTGCCTTCTGTTACTACAGATTAGTATTGCCTTTATTGAATTTCATATAAAAAGAATTATACAGTAATAGCCTTTTGTATCTGACTTCTTTTGCTCAGCCTAATTTTTGAAATTCATTTATTGTGCATCAGTACTTCAGTCCCTTTTACTGCTGAGTAGTATTCCACCTCAGTTTTAAATTTGAAGACAACTTTTCCCCCCTGGATTAAGATGTAGGTAAGATAAAAGCAAAATCTGGACACACACACACACACACACACACACACACACACACACACACACACCCCAAGGCATGCATAAGGCATGCAAGCAGAAAGGGGACCATTGGTGGGGAGAAAGATCACATCCATGGAGGGGGTGTCCAGAGATGGAGGTGAACACAAGCATTGGCCAATGATATGCACGTTTGGAAATGTCATGATGACAATGACATAATGTCAGAACTGTCAGAAAGTACACTAACTAAAAATTATTAATAAAAAAATCATTAAATGAAGAGATAGGTCAGAACAAACTTAATTGCTTAGAGAAGTCAGACAAGGTCAATAAGACAGTAGGTCTGGTGGAAGAAAATTTATTTTTGAGAACACCAAAATGAAGAAAATTTCATTTTCTTCAACTTTAAGAAAAATACAAGGGTAAGTATCATGACAAATGGCAACCGACATTTGGCCCTGACTGGGGGGAGGGGCTAATAAACGAAGAAGACAGTGTCAAGTTATTGAGCCCTTGCCTGTCTAAAGGAAGCAACTTTTCTGTGTAGGAACGAGGGGCCATGTTTCATATTTTATTCCCCAGAAGGAAACCTATGTTTACATGTGAAATCTCCTGAGTTTTAAATGTTGGAAACAAATTCAAATTTTGTTAAGACACTGGACAGGCCAACTCTGTTCAGCCCAAATACCCGGAGCCAGATGGAGACTGCCAGGCACTGGTCTGTGTCCTCTGATACAGACAGATGGAAGCTGGCCCGAACCACCCACAGCACAGGTGCACTCTGTGCAACCGCCCTGGTCCTGGGCCAAACTCCCTGACCGTGTGAAGCCCCACGGCTGGCTCACCAGCCTGCCTACATGGGGAAGGGCAAAAGAAGCAAAATTCATCCCCAAAGAGGAAGAGCATATTTGCTGTAGATCAGCCTTCGCTCCTCTCCCCATCCCCCCTCCTCTCCCTTTCCCTTCCCTTTTCCTTTTCGTTTTCATTCTTCTTCTTTAAAAAAAAAATTTTTTTTCTCTCTCACTACAGCAATGTGGCCACACATATATTGGCATCGCCTGGGGTAGGAGGCAGGCGGACTCCCCAGCTCCCTTTCCAATTTATCTCATTAGAATCTCTGTAGATCTGCATTTTAACTATCTCCACATAAGATTCTCCACACTGAAGTCTGACACCCGCTACCTTGGCTGGTCCAGCTTTTACTACAAAGGACTCAATCGCCATTTGGGAATCCATTTTGTTTTACAGCTGAATTTAAGGTCTTTATTGTGGGAAAAGTCATCGGGAAGACGGGAAGGCCTTGAGTGCCCCCTAGAGGTCATCTTGGAGACGGAACCGCTTTATAGCGATAAATGATTTTTCAGAGATTTTGGGAATAAAAATAATAAGCAGTATTTCTGAATCCTCACTAGCGTCAGGCATTGTGATCGGCAGTTCAGTTAAATTATCTCAATTTTAGCCTATTGTGCAGGCGCTATTACCACCTGCATTTTATAGAAGTGAAATTCACATGCAAATCCAATGGCGTGGTTGATCACCCTCCTCTTCAATATATTGGCTTGGCTTGGCTTCTAGGACACCATCCTCCTTGCTATTCAATGCCTCATGAGTCCCTGGTTATCCCTTTTCAGTCTTCATTGGAGTCCCAGTCTTCCAGCTCTATTCCAGCGCCCCAGGCTTCAGTCCTGGGTTTTTTTTTTTTCCCTTGTCATCAACTTCTTAATTAACTCTGTAAGCAATATGCCAAAGAAGCCCACATTTCCCTCTTGTGGCCAGCATCTCTCCTGAAATTTAGACTCTCATGCAGCTCTGCCTTCTTAACAGATCCACTTGGATGCCTCAGAGACATCACAAGCTTGTGTGTGTCCCACAAACCTACTCTATCAGAGATTTCTCTCATTTCATTTGGTGGAAAGCCCAACCTTCCAACTGCTCCTACCCAAATCCCTGGTGTCCTTCTGGAGCCTCTCACTCCCCACTTCCCCCACCCTCACTGCCACCCTCTGGGTTGAGTCATCAGCACCTCTGGCCTGGAATATTTCCACAGCTTCCTTCTTTGTCTTCACATCAAACTTACCTTCTAAGAGACTATTCCCAGAAGCCACAATGACCTTCCTAAGATGCAACTTAGATCTTACAAAATTCCCTCAAGCTTCCCATTTCACTCCAACTAAACATCAAAGGCCTGCAGCCGTACCACTGTGGCATCCCACCTTGTCAGATCTCAGAAGCTAAGCAGGGTGGGGCCTGGTTAGTACTTGCATGGGAGACCACCTGGGAACACCAGGTGCTGTAGGCTTGGGAGAAGGGCCCAGCAACCCACCCCCCAAAAAAACAATCAGCCATTTAAAACCCTATGAATAGCAGAGAAGTACTAACAATACTGTTTTGCCTGTTGTACATAGGGTCGCTATGAGTCAGACACTGACTCCATGACACCTAACAACAACAACAAATACCAAAGTCCTTAATATACCCGGTTGGGCAACTTTTACAAGCAGAGCCTCCATCACTTCTCTGACATTGGCTGCTATTATTTTCTCCTTCACTCACTGCACTCCAGCCACCGGTCTTCATGGCATTCCTCACATGTGCCTGCCTAGCTTTTACCTTGAGGCTTTTGCCCTGGCTCTTCCATCTGGCTGGAGCATTCTTTTCCCCAAAGCCCACTTAGCCAATACTTCCCTCCTGCAAATCTTTTCCACCTTCTCCATGGTGCCTATTCTGTTGCCTCTACTTAAAATTGTAGCTTGGCCCTCCCTCCCAAACTTTTATCATGCTTTACTTTTTCTACAGCTTTTTTATGGTTTTCCAATGTATTATCTAATTTAACTATTCATTATGTTTCTAGTTATTTTTTTTTCTTCCTCCCGTAGAATATGCACTCCAAGAAGGCAGGGCTTTCTGCCTATTTTGTTTACTAACATCCAAAGCATGTAGTTCAATGCCTGAAATATAAGTGCTTGCTGAATGAGTAAGATATGGGATAGCTATGTAACTAGCCCTGAGTACTTCAATAACCCATCTGAGAAGTAAATCTGAATAACAAATAATTGTTTTCTCTTATAGAGAAGCAAAGTACAGCTGCCTGCATCTGTGCTTTGGCAGCTTCCATGGAAAGCAGCACTGGGTACCAGCTCCTACTGCTCCCTAGAGAAATGACAGGCAGCAGTGAGCCTGTCTGTTCTCATTTAGCTCTTCTGGAGCAAAGTCAAATCCCCACCAGCGGGAAAACCACAGAGATTCTGACCCTGGCTTCTCTACCTGAGTTACTTGGGAGAAATAATGTTGTGTTGGGAGAAATAATGTGACTAGTAGTATTTTCCCTTACAGTGAAAAGGCATATGCAGTCAGTGGGCTACCTTTTTATATACTGTTTGTGTTTAAAAATGAGCCCCTAGGGCTGGGCACGGTGGCACACGCCTGTAATCCCAGCGGCTTGGGAGGCAGAGGCAGGAGGATCGCAAATTCAAGACCAGAGGCAGTCTGCGTAATTTAGTGAGACCCCGTCTCAAAAAAGTAAAAAGAAAATGGGGTGGGGGTGCAGCTCAGTGGTCCAGCACTTGCAAAGCATGCAAGCTTGAGGCCCTGAGTTCAACTCCCAGTACCAAACAACAACAACAACAACAACAAAACAAAAAAAAACAAAAAACCAAGCCCCTGGAAGTTGTAATTCATAAAAAGAAGCAATGAAAAGTTGTATGAACTGAATTTTCTGTGAAGAGATTTTGCAGAGTAAGGCTCACTCATTATCAGATATACCTTGGTAAGAGATGCAATAATGTCTTTGCTTGAGGCATCCCAAGTTGTCAGCAGTTGTATTTGTCACAGAGAAACAAGCCTGATAGCAGGGAGAACATGGGAGACTTAGTTTGGAAAGTAAAGCCAATGTGCCTACAGTCGTATCTTCTTTTTCTTCTCCCTTTATTGGTAAATGTTGGTAGGGTACAGAGTGATACAACATTGGCTTTTTCCATTATGCAACTATTACATCACTTTTGCTTACATGTTTATCACCTTACAAGGTTTATGGAACCTTTTGACTAACTAATATGTAGTAAAATTCAAATGCGTGTTTGATTATATTCCCCTATTTTTCCAATGTACTCATGAAGTTGCATTGTTCAAATCGAGATGATCCCCTCCCCCTTTGTCCCTCTACATTGACCCTCCTCCCCATCCCACCTTCTGCAATCTTCACTTCCTCCTGCTAGTTCCTGCCCTCCTTCTTTCTACTCTTTATATTGTCCTTTCTTCATTAAGTTTAATTGTGCATTTTTTACATATCAACTTATGTAGGGGATTTTTTCTTCTTTTAAGTAAGATTCAGTTCCCACATATGAGTGAGAAGATATGGTATTTTTTGAGCTTGTATTCTGTTTGAGCTTGTATTCATTTGCTTTAGATGCTCTCCAGTTCCATCCATTTCGTGCAGTTGTATCTTAATGAGATCAGCAGCATGGGGCCCTGAACCTCATGGTCTTCACGTCCTCTACTTGGCTAGATTAACCCGAGTTACTATGGCAGACCCCATTTCCCAACCCTGACAAGAGGCTGCTCCCCAGAGCTTCAGGCTTCAGAAACAGATTCAGCTGCTGTTTCCCTGTTTGTTGCCACCAGTTCCAAATTCTGCCCTGGCCTCACCTCTAGTCTTTCCCAGCCCTTCCAGCACTGCAACAATGGTGGTGGCAGCTCCCGACCTGCAGCACTTAGAAACAGCAAGAGATTAAAGACCAGATTGCTCAGAGCTTAATGAATGAGCAATCGAAAGCATTTGTTTCCACAATTTGTTTTTACCACTGAAAACCCAGAGCATTCCAAGAACCACTGCCAGAAAATAAAAGGAGAGGGCAGTAAAAATGCTGCCCCTCCTGAAAAATTTATCAAATGTACCCAAGCAAATTCCCAGCAGTCTGACCCCACATAGAACGACACAATTTTATAGCTCAGCCTCTCTAAATTGGACAATTTGCTTCAAGGAAATTGTCAACTAGACAGAAAGCTTGACGGTGAAATAAAGGATTCTAGGCTATGTCAGTGATTAAGTTGTGTCAATGCTGAATCTTTGGATGCAAAAATAAAATCAGCTCAGAAGTACAACAAAAAAATTCACCCATCGCAACCAAAAAAATTCACCCATCGCAACCATGTTTTCCTATTGGTATAGTTATCTGCCTACAGCCCTACCACTGTGACATCCAATCCCGTCAGATCTTGGAAGCTATGCAGGGTTGAGCCTGGTTAGTACTTGGATGGGAGACCACCTGGGAACACCAGGTGCTGTAGGCTTGGGAGACGGACCTGGCAACCCACTCCCAAAAATCAATCCACCATTGAAAACCCTATGAATAGCAGAGAAGCATTGACAATAGTGTTTGGCCTGTTGTATGTAAGGTCCCTATGAGTTGGACACCAACTCAAGGACACCTAACAACAACAACAATTATTATCTGTAAGAAATTATGTCAAAATTTGGTGTATGTTGTGTTAGTCAATAGCTCCTCCTCTGTGGTGGCACTTGTTAGGACAAAGTGGCTTCGTGGCACACCAACCTGGACTTATTGCAATACCTGCTTGCCTCGCCACCCAGAGCACTGCACTCCAAGTTTTACTCCCCCTTCTCACTTCTCACTCTCATCATGGGTCCTTTTCATTGCCCTGACTTCCAACCCCTGCCACAAAGTTTAGCTGTAGGCCCTCTCCTTCCCTCCTTTCTCTCCAACCTCTATGATACTAACCATATGCTAATAACCCCTGCCTTTCTGTTTCCAGACCAGAACTCTCCCCTGAACTCCAGACTTTTCTAAAACTTGACATATCCATTTGGACATCTTTAACAGGCTTTAAGCCTGCAGCTGTAGCCCTGTGGCATCCGGTCCCGTCAGATCTTGGAAGCTAAGCAGGGTCGGGCCTGGTTAGCACCTGGATGGGAGACTGCCTAGGAACACCAGAAGCTGTAGGCTTGGGATAAGGACCTGGCAACCCCCTCCAAAAAATCAATCTGCCATTGAAAACCCTATGAACAGCAGAGAAGCACTGACAATAGTGTTTCCCCTGTTGTACAGAGGGTCGCTATGAGTCGGATACCGACTCGACAGCACCTAACAACAACAACAACAACAGGCTTTAAAAGGTCCCAAAGTAAACTTCTGAATTCTTTCCTCATCTCCGCCCTAGGAGTCTTCTTTCTCTATCTCAGTAAATAGCAACCCCATTGAGCTAGTTACTTAATCTGAAATCTTCAACTCACTCTTCTTTCATGATGCCCCACATTGTCAGGTGCCTACAATCCCAGCGACTCAGGAGGCTGAGGCAGGAGAATTGCAGGTTCAAGGCCAGAGGCACACTGTGTCATTTAACAAACACCTGTCTCAAAATAAAAAAAGAAAAAAAGAAGCTTGGGGTGCAGCTCTGTGGTGGAACGCTTGTCTAGCATGGGCGATAATACTATTATGGTGAAATCCATAATGCCCCACATTGGTCAGTCAGCAAATCCCGTTGGATCTTTGCCCAAATTGTATCCAGAATCCAATCACGTCTCACTGTCTTCTGCCACCACCTCGTTGAATCAAAGCCATCATCATTTTTTTCCTCGATTATTGCAAATAGCCACCTAACTGGGTTTCCTGTTTCCGCAGATCGTCCCTCCTGCCAAGCAGTCTCTACACCCGTGGTCTATACAAGGTGGTCCCAGACTAGCAGCATCAGCAGCACCTGAGAACTCACTGGAAATGTAAATTCTCCTATACCACTGACTTGCTCAGTCAGGATCTCTGGCATTGGATTGGGCAATGTGTGTTGTAACAAGGCCTCCAAGGTGAGGCTGATGCATGCAAATTTGAGAACCACTGCTCTGCAGAGGGGCCAGAATAATCCTTTAAAAAGCAAACAAGACCATGGTCACTGCTACCCTTAAAACCCTGCACTGGTGTTCCAACTCTAGAGTTAGAGCCTGAGTCTTGGGGATGCTCCCTTTCCTATTCCCCTCTGTGTCTGCAGTCACTTTCCTCTGTTTCACCCTTTCCTCACCATATCTGCATCATTCTGACCCTCTGACTCTGCCTCAGGACCTTTGTACCTACTACTCCCTCTACCTGAAACCCTCTCTGTGACACATAAACATAGGGCTCACTTTCTCTCTTCACATCCTGGTCCCTCCTCAAATGTCAGCTTGTTCGAAAAGCTTTTTCCAGGCACTTTCTTTCTTTCTTTCTTTCTTTCTTTCTTTCTTTCTTTCTTTCTTTCTTCTTTCTTTCTTTCTTTCTAATTTAAATTTGATTTAATTTAATTTTTTTGCAGTACTAAGAAGCTGAACCTGGGGCCTAGCGCATGCTTTGCAAACTCTCTGCCACTGAGTTGCACACCGGCCCATTTTATAATTTTTTAAATTGAGACAGGGTCTCTCTAAATTATGCAGGCCTTGAACCTACAGTCCTCCTGACTTTGCTTCCTAAGTCACTGGGATTTCAAACGTGCACCACCACGCCCAGCCTCCAGGCAACATATTTAAACTAACAACCCCTACTTCCTCCCCTCAGTCCCTATGCTACCCACCATTCCATATTATATTTCTCCCTTCCACCCATCACCATCTGGCATAGTCCTGCGGTGCTTATTTGTCTGTTTATTGGTCATTGTGTCCCTCAAGACTATATGCTGTTCCAGGCAGAGATTTATGCCTGGTCTGTTTATTTCTACATTGCCAGAGCTTGAACAGTGCTGGCATCTGGTAAAGGCTCCATAAAGATTTATTGAATAAGCAAGTATCCAATAAATGATAGTCAAGGCATTCCTCTGGGGAGATGATCCATTTATTCCAATGATATTGCCTTTGCTCAAAATATTTTTAGGGTAATAGTAGAAGCAGCAAAACCAGTCAGGCAGAAATTTGCAATAATTCAGGAAAAAGTAGATGATGCCTTTGTTTTAGCTGGCAGAAGAGGTGGTGAGAAGAGATCGGATTCTGGATACCATGTAAATATGGGTTCAGTGGGTCAAGGTCAGTTTATAAGTCATGTAGAAAAACAAGTCTCAGTAGTTAAGAGATACCACCCTTTTTAAAAGGTTAAAAAATTATCAGACACATTAGTCGATAACCCAAGAATCTTATGATATTTGGCTGTGGCAGAAATCAAATTTCCCCTTGGAAAGTGAAACTCTAATCCACTGAAGACATTCGTAGGCTCTGAATGCAATTCCCTGTAAGATGAAAGAATAATTCTGGCTTTTATTGAATACATTTTTATATTTGTGTGATTTAATCCTCATAGCAATTCTCTGCCGTCTGTTATTAACTCCATTTTTCAGATGAAGAACGTGGGGCTCACAGAGGTGAGTAAGTTTCCTCAAGGGCACCCAGCTGCAGAAGGATTCACTCACTTTCTTTGTGACCAAGAAAACGTATGTGGTAAAAAGCAAACATGCTCCCAAGAAGAGAACACTTATTTGGGGCATCTTAGTCAGAACTTATTATTATCATTGTTATTACAATTTTTTTGTGGTACTAGGGAATGGAACCCAGGGCCTCATGCATACTTTGTGAGTGCTCTACCACTGGGCTGCACCCCCAGCCCATATTCTTTTTCTTTTTTCTTTTCTTTTCTTTCTTTCTTTCTTTCTTTTTTTTTTTTTTTTTTTTTTTTTTTTTTTTTTTTTTTTTTTTTTTTTTTTTTTTTTTTTTTTTTTTTTTTTGCGGTACTGGGGTTTGAACCCAGGGCCTTGCACTTGCATGCTCTGCAAGTGCTGGACCTCTGAGCTGCACCCCCAGCCCATTTTTTTACTTTTTGAGACAGGGTCTCACTAAATTGCACAGACTGCCTCTGGTCTTGAATTTGTGATCCTCCTGCCTCTACCTCCCAAACCGCTGGGATTACAGGCATGCGCCGCCATGCCCAGATTCATTTTCTATTTTTTACTTTGAGTCAGGTAAGTTACATAGGCTGCCTCAGGCCTCAAACTCACGATCCTCCTGCCTCCGCCTCCTGAGTTGCTGGGATTAAGGCATGCTTCACCACTCCTGGCTGTTATATATTATTTTTATTCGGTCCCTCTCTTTCATTCTTACACCTCATAAGCATGACTTTGAGCCCCATGGAGAAGAGTGGGTATAGACAGAACTTCTGAGCCAGTTCTGTTTTTCAGGAAATGGAGCCTCAGGGAGGGGGTTCAATGGCTGATGCCTGGGGTCAGTAGGTGAGAAGGTGAGAACATGGTTCAGGACTGCAGGAGGGACCATCGCCATGGCCATGGGGATTTGATCCTTCCCAGGACTACATAGACAGCATTGTCTCCTAGACAAGAAGCTACTGTTTGGTAGAAAGACAGGGTGTTTCTCACTTGGGATTTAGACTTAAACTGTTGTTGTTAGGTGCCCAACTCATAGTGACCCTACATACAA
This sequence comes from Pedetes capensis, assembly GCA_007922755.1. Lineage (NCBI taxonomy): Eukaryota > Metazoa > Chordata > Mammalia > Rodentia > Pedetidae > Pedetes > Pedetes capensis. Next base: position 3,106 of record VMDO01011458.1, on the reverse strand, counting down.
CAGGCAAAACGGTACTGTCAGTGCTTCTTTGCCATTCATAGGGTTTTCAACGACTGTTTCAACGATTTTTTTGGGGAGTGGGTTGCCACATCCACATTTCAACATGCCTCCTTGTACAATGGGTAATTTTTTTTCCAGCCTTATGTGAAATTTTAAGATTCATATCACTACTCCTAACAACTGTCTTTCTTACTGTTTCTTAAGAATTTTTGTTCCGTGTTCCTGTGTGTTATGCACTCAAAGAATAAACATCTCATAACACATTAATATGAAGGCTCTATATTTTCCTGGCAGACACTGGGACTTCCATGGCAGTCTGGTGCAGGGAACAGAAAGGCCATGGGTCAGAAGACACAGATCAGTGGGTGGGAACTAATTTGTGAGGAACTCCTTATGTGGCAGCCACTTTTGATGTTATTTCAGTTGCTCCCCACAATTACTTAGGCAGTTATTACCCATATTTTATAAATGAGAAATGTAATTAAGTAATTGGGGCAAGAGAGTGGAATTTGTGATGATTTCCTGGTCTCATTCCAAACCTGCTCTTATTTCCCATTCTGCACTCTCTTGTTGACCTCTAAATTTCTGTTTTCTCCAAGGACCACCTGGTTGGAAATGCAGACAAGATGGTGCTTGTGCAGGTCTCTAACACAGGACATGTCGCCTAATAGGCACTCAAACCCGTAGTCTAAAGATGTCAATAGTCTAAAGCGTTTAAAGATGTCAACTTTCCAATTAATCCACAAGTTCAATGCAATCCTAATAAAAATAATAATGAAAGACTTATAGAACTTGAAAAGCTGATTTTAGAATTCATGCAGAAGAGGAAATGTTTTTTGTAAGAAAGTATTTTGGTTGTCCATATATATGGGGTACAGAATAATTCAGTTCATACATACACTGTACAATTATCACATCAGGATTGTTGATGTTTCCATCTCCTTAAACATTTTGCAAAAAACAAATTGATTTACATGTAGAAACAATTGTGTATATTTGTGAGATATAGAGTTGCATCTTGTGTTTGGCACTTGTTCTCTTCCTATTTACCCTCATATGTTGCTCCTCCTCATGCTGCCAATTTTTGCCCCCTTTTCCCCTCATATTAGTCCCCTCCCTGCTCTTGATGCATCCACTTGCATTTCCTAATATTAGATATATACAGCTGTATATATTATATATATATATATTTATATGTAAATATATATTTCCATTTTGATGGAATACCAATTGAGGTGTTTCAACAAACATGCAGCACTGGAGTGCTCAGTTGTTTATGCCAAGAGATCTGGAAAACAGGTACCTCACCAACTGACTGGAGGAGATCTATATTTTTGCCTATTCCCAAGAAAGGGGATCCAATCAAAAGAAGAAATTATCAAATGATATTATCAATATCTCACACAAGTAAAATTTTGCTGAAAATCATTCAAAAGCAACAGCAGCAGCATATTGACAGGGAATGGCCAGGAAATCAAGCTGGATTCAGAAGAGAGGGTGGAACCAGGGACATCATTGCTGATGTCAAATGGGTATTAGCTGAAAACAGAGAATACCAGAAAGATGTCCATCTATGTTTCATTGCCTATATAAAAGCATTTGATTGTGTGGATCACAACAAATTATGAATAATATTGTGAAGAATGGGAATACAAGAATACTTAATTGTCCATGAGGAACCTGTACATGGACCAAGAGTCAGTCATTCAAATAGAACAAGTAAACCGCCTGGTTTAAAGTCAGGAAAGATGTGTGTCAGGGCTGTGTACTTTCGCCATGCCTCTTCAATCTATACTGAGCAAATAATCTGAGAAGCTAGATTTTATGAAGAAGAATGTGGCATCTTAATTGGAGGAAGATTTGTTAACAACCTGCATTATGCAGATAATACAACTTTGCTTGCTGGAGCTAAAGAGGATTTAAAACAATGGCACCTAACAACAAACACAACATTGTTTGATAAATTAGACTTGACTGTACCGTTTGAATACATAGACCAGAGAAACGAACTTAAAATGTTCTACAATTGTAGCATGTTGGACCCAGAAGGGACTTTGTTGTTGTTAGGTGATGTCAAGTCAGTGTCCAACTCACAGCAACTGTATGTACAACAGGTGAAACAGTATTATTAGTGCTTCTCTTCTATTTATAGGGTTTTCAATGGCTGAAATTTTTTTTTTTGGGGGGGGGGAGTAGGTTGCCAGGTCCTTTCCCCTTTCCCCAGGTCCTTACAGCACCTGGTGTTCCCAGTCAGTCTCCCATCCCAGTACTAACCAGGTCTGATCCTTCTTAACTTCCAAGATCTCATGGGATTGGTAGCCACAGTGGTACAGCTGCAGGCAAAAAGGGACTTTAGAGACCCTTTAACTTTTTGAAACTCTTGCTTTATTAATGAGAAAGCTGAGACCAGAAAACTTGCACATATTGACACAATTTAGTTGGTGGAAATGTTCCTTGGACCTCAGGTTTTCTGACTTTTGATCTAGAAGCTTTTCACAGTTCACCTGAAGCCACATTGGAAGCAAGTCACCACGTTTTCAGAATGCCCCCAACATTGTTTCCTCTCCAGATCCCTCATGGCACCCTTGTGGCACTTGACCAAGTCCAGATTTCTTGGTACAAAGCTAATTTTCTCTCCTTGTGCCCTGACTGAGCTTTTTTTCGAGTAGTTCTGAAAAATAGTTCCTTTTCCAAAGTCTTGCCCCATCTGCCTCTCACTAAACCCCATCAGCTCACAAACCCTTGAAAAATTACGCCCGCAGTGCTCAGAACCCTGTCTTCACATATTGATACTGGATGGCCATTTTGGAGGACAAAATCTTAAACAGCTACATCAGAATTGATTAAAGGGGAAAAATGCATTTTAAAATTTACTTTTATAAAGATTAGTTCTTCTCAGAAAGAGAGACAACACATGTTCTCACTCATATGAGGGAGCTGATTCAAAATTACAAGAAGGAAAAAATCCTACTCAAAGGTCAGATCATAATAAAAGGGGGGGAGGGAAGATAAGAATGATGTCAATATAAATGGACTAGAAATCGCATGTAATTGTTCTAACAAGATAGAAACAAAGACCACTACAGGAAAAGTTTCTATCTTAAAC
>VMDO01011457.1:0-66724 GCA_007922755.1 Pedetes capensis | reverse complement strand
CAATGGAATATTACACAGCAATGGAAAAGAATGAAATAATGTCATTTGCAACAAAATAGATGGAACTGGATATTATCTTAAGTGAATGAACCCAGGCCCAAAAAGAGAAATACTATATGTTCACATCCATATGTGAGAGCTAAATCTAACTTAAAGTAAGTGATAGATGATAGATAGATAGATAGATAGATAGATAGATAGATAGATAGATATAATAAATCAAGCTTATCTAAAACGGGGAAATGATAGCAAAATAGAAAGAAGTGGGGTTCTAGTGGGGAGGAGTGGGGATTGAGAAAGGGGAAAAGGGGAGGGGAAATCATGTGGAAGGGAAAGAGGGAGAGGATCATCTCAAAATAGACAATGTAACAATACAGATACATGGGAGGAAAGGAGGACTATAACTTATAAATGCATATGATTTTTTACTATATATGAATCAAAAGATTCTATGAAATATGTAAGTTGATGAAAGTATAGCCAAAAGTGATTGTAATAGTTGCATAACAGAAATAGCAAAATTCTTATTACTCTGTACTCTACCAACATTTGCAAATAAAGGGGATATAATTTTTAAAGTTTCTATCTTAAAGAGAACTGGAACCCAAGGATATATAGAAAATTATTACCATAAAAAGACAAGTAAATGGTGGAGAAGTCTTTGATGGGGGGTGGGGTGGGGGAAGCATACAAGAGGGTAAGGGGGAACCTATATGAATAATGTACAACAAAATGCATATATGGAAATGTCACAATGAAAAGCATGCCAGAATGAATCACATTAAGGTGTACATTAAAATTTTCCCATTAAAAAAAAAAGAGAGAAAGAGACAGTACATCCTTTAGATTTAAACCCAAGAGTTTGGAGAGAGAGAGACATTAAGAAAAAGAATAATAGTACATATCCAAGGTATGAATGGGAGAAGGACCCAGTCCCCAAAAAGCAATCTACCATTGAAAACCCTATGAATAGCAGGGAAGTAGTAACAATAATGTACATAGGGTCTCTATGAGTCAGATACCAACTTGAAGGCACCTAACAACAATAACAACAAGATATGGATATGGGCTTCTCAAAAGAGTGAGTCACGTTTAAGTGTCTTAACAATAGCTGTATATAAGATTTTGGTGGCTTTTGAAGTTCCAAAATGTAGAGGATTTAAGGAACACTTTAGTAAATGAGATCATAGGGTGGACCAAAAGGTGCATTATACTGGTTTACAAATAAGGAAAAAATGGTAATAAGGCACGGTTCAAAAGTGTCAAAGTTCTTCCTAAGGAAGTCAAGGCCTTTGTTTCAAATGTAAGTATAGTCTATAATCTTCTGAGTATTCTTGATTCTCAACCATGAGGTGGGAGGCCCTCCTGTCCTTTCTTAGGTCCCCTTAATTTTCCCTGTCTTTCTATCTTGCTTCAAAATGATAACAATAATAGTACCTTTCTCACTGAGTTGGCTTGGCCAATATAATAGTAGTAATGTTAGTAACGTTGTTAGAGCAAAAGCTGTCTCACAGTAACTGCTATTTAAAAAGTTGCTAATTCATTTTAAGTAGACAATAAGGATGAAATATTTACATGAATACTAGGAAACTAAACAGAGTTTTATTTTAAAGGACATCTACAAGTTACTCATTCAATGCTTTCTGATTATGAGAAAAATAGTAAGAGCTATCATCATGGATAGAACTAAGGCTTTACTTTGTCATTCAAAATTTTAGAATCATATATTTCATGTACTTTCCTTTGAAATCTGAGTCATTGAAATATCATCAAAAGGAAAAGAATGGAAAGAAAAATGCAAATAGTCTCACTATTATTCTGCAAATGAAATAATAGAAGAGATGGTATAACTGAATGGAGAATTTCAAGAAAATGGCATAAAGTGATTATTGACAAACCGAGTTTGGAGATCCATTTTGCCTATTATTTCAGTTTCCTCATCTAGACTATGGAGTTGTGAGGGCAAATGTCCTGAGTTATAAGGAAAATAATCTCTCTCTTCTTCTATGTCATTGTTAAAATAGAGATCTTGGTAATAGGCAAGGATTGATTATTACAGAATTAAAGATAATATACAATGGTACTTTCCTGACATGTTAAAGTGAATTGATAACTACTAAATTAAACAATAAATTTACATGTGATTTTGTTGTTATGTGTTGTTGAGTCAGATCCAACTCATAGTGACTCTATGTCTGAGAGAATTAAACACTCTCCAACACTGTGCCATGCTTAGCACTATTGTCATTACTTCTCTGCTATTCATAGGGTTTTCACTGGCAGATTTTTTGGGGAGTGGATTGCCAGGTCCTTCTCCCTAGTCCGCAGCACCGGTTATTTCCAGATGGTCTTCCATCCAAGGACTAACCAGGCCAAGCCTGCTTAGATTCTGAGATCAGGCAGGATCAGCCAGGGTGCTATGGCTACAGACAAATTTATACATAAAAAACAAAAATAATGTCAAGCACAAAAAATATTTTTAATGCTAGAAAACCTGATTTGTGCGAATGACAATGAAGCCTGAGTAATTTTCATGCCTCTGATGTTAATAGTAGCTTTTCAAGGAGGGGATCATGCCCCATTTTGGCAGCAGAATTTTGAATGTATAATATAGCAGCCATTCCTCATTATTCATAAAAGGTCCTTTTCAAAATTGACCTTCTTCTATGTTCATATCCTAAAGAAAGCTAACCATGTGGCAAAGTCATCTTTGTAATGACTTCTTGACAGTTCACAGCTTATTTCTCCATTACATCTGAAGTGTGAGCTGACTCCCTTAGAAAGATAGATTGAAACTGAGCTATAAGCTCCTAAAAGACAGAGATGGTAGTTTTTATCTCTACAGAGATACAAGAGGGGCTGGGGTTTAGCTCAGTTGGTAGGGCATGGCTCTGCACTATGAGAGACCATAGGTTCAATCTCCAGCACTGTAAAAATGGGAGGACAGGGCAATCCACTCCCGAAGCAATCCCAAAACAACTAGACATTGAAAACCCTATGAATAGCAGGGAATCATTGATGTAGTGCTTGGCACAGTGTCAGGGGGTATTTTATCTGTAGTACTTAGGATCATTATGGGTTGGACCCAAATTGACAGCACCCAAAACAACAATAACATTAGATACAGGAACTGACACTGTGCCCAATACTGAACAACTGTTCAATACATATTTGTTATTGAAAAAAGTGGAAGTCAGCAGACTGTCTTCTCAGTAGCATGTCTTACATGCTTATATGACTCCTTTGCATGCAGAGATAAGGGAGAAGCAAAGGGAAGGAAGAGCATTCAATATAAAAGTGAGATAGATGCCCACAGTAATGTCTCCTCCTCTGTCAGTCAAGAAGACACTTTTGTTATACAACTTTGAAGGAAAACTGACAAACAGGAAGACAGGATAACAATGTCACACTGTTCTGGTTAAACAGCCTGACTCCTCTTTCTCTTTAATTTTTTTAACTTAAGTCGTAACTATAAAACAACTTAGAAAATTATGGCAAGAATTACTATATAATTCAATATAAGACCAAGACTTGCTAAAAATGCTTTAGTTCATAATAAAACCTATTGCTGAACATTTACATAGACTTTTAGTTGTTGTTAACTGCCCTTGAGTCAAGTCCAACTTATATCAACCCTATGGACAACAGAATGAAACATTCCCTGACACTGTGCCAAGTACATGATCTTTTTTATGTTTGAGCCCATTGTTGCAGACAGTGTGTCAATCCACCTAGTTTAGAGTTTTCCTTTTTCTCATTGACCTGCCACTCTCCAAAATATGATGTCCTTCAGGGATTGGTCTCTTCTGACTACATATCCAAAATACATCAGATGCAGTATAGTCATCCTTGCTTCCAAGGAGCACTCCAGTTGCACTTTTTCTATGATGGTTCTATTGATTCTTTTGGCAGTCCATGGTATATTCAATATTCATCTCCAGCACCATAATTCAAAAGCATCAATTCTTCTCCTGTCCCTTTTTTCATTTTTCAGCTTTCATAACCATATGATACAACTAAAAATACCATGACATGAGTCAGATGCACCTTCATTTTCAATGTGACATCTTTACTTTCAAACACTTTAAAGAGGTCTTTTGCAACAGCTTTTCCCAATGCAATGCATCTTTTGATTTCTTGACTGCTGCTTCTGTGGGTGTTGAATATAGAAACAACTAAAACAAAATCATGGACAAACTCAATCTTTTTTCCATTTATCATGAAGTTCCTTACTGACCCAATTGTAAGGTTTTTTTGTTTTCTTGATGTTGAGGCACAATCCACAATGAAGGCTATGGTCTTTGACCTTCATCAGTAAATGTTTCAAATCCTCTTCACTTTCAGCAAGCAGAGTTGTGTCATCTGCATAATGCAGATTGTTAATGAGTCTTCCTCTAATCCAGATACCATATTCTTCTTAGTAAAGATTTGCTTCTAAGATTTGCTCAACATATAGATTGAAGATGTATGGTTAAAGGATATACCCCTAATGCACACCTTTATTGGTTTTAAATGAAATAGTGTTTGTTAGTCTTGTTCCAACAACTGCCTCCCAGTCCATGTACATATTCCTCATGCATACAACTCTGGTAATTCCTATTCTTTGCAATGTTATCCATAATTTGTTGTGACCCACACAACAATGCCTTTGCATACTCAATAAAACTTAGATAGACATCATGCTGAAATTCTCTGCTACCAGCTAATATCCATCTAACATCAGCAATGATGTCCTTGGTTCTACTCCCTCTTCTGAAGCAAGCTTCATTTTCTAGCAGTTCTCTATCTATATACTGCTCAGTTGCTTTTGAATGATCTTTAGCAAAATTTTACTTGCATGTGATGTTAGTGATATTATTCAATAATTTCCACATTTGGTTGGATCCCCTTTCTTGGGAATAGGCCCAAATATGGACCTTTTCCAGTCAGCTGGCCAGGGAGCTATTTTCCAAATCTCTTGTCATAAACAAGTGAGCACCTCCAGTTCTGTATCTGTTTGTTGAAACATCTCTATTGTTATTCCATCAATTCCTGGAGCCTTGTGTTTCACCAATTCCTTCAAGGCAGCTTCCACTTCATTCTTCAGTACCATTGGTTCCTCATCATATGCCATGTCTTGAAATGGTTAGTCATCCACCAATTCTTTTTGGTATAATAACTCTGTATTCCTTCCATCTTCTTTTGATGTTTCCTGCACTGTTTAATATTATCTCTGTAAAACCCTTCATTATTACCACTGGAGGCTTGAAATTTTTTCTTCAGTTCATTAAGTTTGAGAAAAACAGAGCATATGCTTCCCTTTTGGTTTTAGACCTCCAGCTCTTTGCACATGTCATTACAATATTTGATTTTGTCTTGTCAAGCTACCCTTTGAAATCTGTTTAGTTATTTAACCTCATCATGTCTTCCTTTTACTTTAGCTGCTTGATGTTCAAGGGCAAGTTTCAGAGTCTCTTTTGCCATGTAACTTGGCCTTTTCTTTTTCTTCCTGTCTTTTTAATAAACTTGCAATATTTTACAAGTTGAAAAGTAAACAATTCTCACCATTATTGAAAAAGACAATCATGCCCAATTTTACCCTGAAATTTCATAATAAAAGGAAAATAATTCGACATCTAGTTTGCCTTTTTCAGGAAGTTTAATTGATCATCATTTTAAGTATCCAATGACTAACAATTTAATCAAAGACTGAAGAATGCTAAAGTCAAATGGTGTAAGGCTGGTAAAGAACAGACTCTGTCTCATATTATTCCCTAATCATTTGGCAATTGCATGATATAATTTATGATTTAAAGATTTGATTGTCCATCATATAACCCAGTGATAATCTTGGGAGGACAATTTTCCCTTATGTGAGTGTTGGAAATTAATATAAGGGCATTGCTATTGAGCGATTCCTGTCAAAATGTCTCATCTGAATCTCATCAGGGCTTTAGAACTAATTTCTAGATTTACAGAAATACAGGACATGGAAGAACAAGCTAAACCATGCCATAAGAAAATCTTTTTTGTTTTTGATGTTCTTTACAACAATTACACTGGTCTCCTCAAAAAGCCAATGTCACAGGAAAAAACAAACACTAGGGACTGTAATTGAATTTGACTAGAGTCTAAAGAGACATACAAGACCTAATGCAATGTAGGAATCTTGAACGAATCCTGCTTTGAAAAATTTAGTAAAGACATTTTGAGAACTGGAGATGATTGTATTTTCATGAGTAACATGACATTAGGGAATAGATATTACTTTCTTAGTTATTATGATCATATTGCAATTACATAAAAATTTGCTCTTATTCTTAAGAAATGCATGCTGGAATACCTAGGTAAAATGTGATGATTTCTGAAATTCATTTTAAATGATTAAGCAAAACATATTTTTATATAGTATATAAAATTCTAATAATACATCAAATAGATACATATATATAATATGTATATTCTATATGTATACAAATACACATATATTGCTGCTGCTGCTGCTGTTGTTGTTGTTGTTGTTGTTGTTGTTGTTGTTAGGTGCCATTGAGTATTTGACTCATAGTGACCCTCATAGGGTTTTCAGTGTAGGATTATTTCAGGAGTGTATCACGAGTGGACTGCCACATCCTTCTCACATTTTTGTGGTGCTGGGGGTGGAACCCAGGTCCTCATAAAGTGTAGAGCAGCATTCTACCAACTGAGCTAAACCCCAGCACTACACAATATTGCAGAATTTTAATTGTGTTGAATCTTGGCATTATTGTACTATTTTGCCTTTACTCTTGCTTGAAAATTTGCATAATTATAAGGTTTCTTTTTTTAATTCAAGATAAAACAAGCCAGAGAAAAATAGCAATCCAGTGAAACTAAGTATTGTAAAAACTATTTATTGATCACTTACTGCCATGGTGTGCAATATCTCTCAAAAGCCTATATGTAAAAGGTTTGATCCCTAGCTTGGCACTATGTTGAGGTTGTGGAAACCTTTAAGAGGTGGGGCCCAGTGGGAGATCATTAGTTCATTGGAGGGATGCCTATTCCCTTCCTCTTCTCTGTGGCTCCCAAGCCGTGCAGTGAGCAGTTTTGCTTTCACCACATGCTTCCTCCACAACGTGCTATCTCACTGCAAGCCCAAAGCAAAGAGGCCAACTGATAACAGACCAAAATCACCAAAACTCTGAGACATAGTAAATCTTTCCTTATAAGATGATCATCTCAGGGATTTTGTTATAGTAACAGAAAGATAACTAACACAGCTACTATTTAATAGGAAGCACACTCAATGTTATATGTGCGTTACTTGCTTCACTTTTTAAAAAATCGTGATAAACTACAACTAAAATCTACAATCCTAGGCACTTTTAAGTGTGCAGTTCAGGGCCTAAATACAATTATAGTACAGTCTAACCAACACTATCATCCATCTTCAGAACTCTTTTTATCTTGCAAAACTGAAAATCATACCCATTAAACAATAACCCCTCATTCCTCTTTTTCCCTAGCACCTAGAAACCACTTTTTGTCTCCATGAATTTGATTACTCTTATACAAGTGGAATGTATCTTATACAAGTATCTTATACAAGTGGAATGATATGGTATTCATCTTTTGTGGCTGACTTATTTCTTTTATTTTTATTTTTTAATTTTTAATTTTTTTTTTTTCGGTACTGGGGGTTGAACACAGGGCCTTGTGCTTGCATGCTTTGCAAGTGCTGTACCACTGAGCTGTACCCTCAGCCCATTTTTTTTTACTTTTTAAGACAGGGTCTCACTAAATTATGCAAACTGCCTCTGGTCTCAAGCTTGTGATCCTCCTACCTCTGTCTCCCCAATTGCTGATATTACAGGTGTATGCCACCACACCTAGCTTCACTGGCTTATTTTGCTTAGCAAAGTGCTTTTAATTCATTCATAATGTAAAACATGTCAGAATATTTTTTCCTTTTTCAGGTTGAATATTTGTGTTTGTGTGCATGTATGTGCATATGTTCATCTTTCTTATCCATTCACCCATCAATGGACACTTGTGTTCCTTCTGCCTTTAGGCTATTTATTGTAAATAATGTTGCTATGGAATATGAGTAGAAAATATCTCTTCAAGATCTTACTTTCAATCCTTTTGAGTATATTCCCAGGAGCGGAATTGCTAGATCATATAGTACACCTAATTTTAAATTTTTGAGGAAGCACCATACTTTTTTAAAACAGTAACTATACCATTTTTCATCCCTACCAACAGCACCAAAGGTTCCAATTTATCTGAATCTGGACAACAGTTGTTTTTTTCTGGCTTGTTTATTAGTAGTCATCCTAGTGAATATGAGATGTGGTATTAGTGGTTTTATGGATTTAATTTGCATTTCTCTAATGACTAATGATTATGAATGTCTCTTCATATGCTTATTGCCTATTTGTACCTCTTATTTGGCAAAACATCTCTTCAAATCCTTTGCTTATCTTTTTTTTTTTTTTTTTTTTGGCAGTACTTAGGGGTTGAATCTAGGGCCTTGCACATATTTTGCAGGTGCTCTATCACTGGGCTACCCCCCATCCCATTTTTTATTCTTTTATTTTGAGACAAGTTCTTTCTAAGTTACGCAGGTTGCCTCTGACCTCAAACTCCTGCCTCAGCCTCCTAAATCATTGGGATTACATGCATGCATCACTGCACTGTTTTTGTTTACCTTCTAATTAGTTGTTTGCTTATTTTGTTCTTGAATTTCTTTATATATCCTGCATATTAATTATATTAGATATATGACTTGTATTTTCTTCCATTGTATGGATTGCTTTTTCCGTCTATTGATTGTATCATTTGATGCATAAAGTTTTTAATGTTGATATAGTTCTAAGTACTAATTCATCTCTTTTTCTTTCTCTTGCTACAATCTGATTTACTTTTTTTGGGGGGGAGTACTAGAGGTTGAACCCAGGGCTTTGCTTTTGCATGCTCCACAAGTGCTGGACCACTGAGCTGCGCCCACAGTCCATTTTTTTTTTTTTCACTTTTTGAAAGAGGGTCTCACTAAATTATGCAGACTGGTCTCCAACCTCCAGTCCTCCTGCCTCTGCCTCCCAAGTCACTGAGATTATAGGCGTGTACTACCATGCCTGGCTCTGACTTACTTTTCATATTACTCTAAGAGATTGGCATGTTTGTCCCATTTTGGAGAACATAATTAACTTAGACTAGTCTACATAACCACTATGAGTGAATTCTCAATTCACTTCCACCTGACAACTTTCAACTATACCATGCTGCAATACTGATTTAAATATTTATATTGTTACCAAATTAAGAGTAATTAATTTAAAAATATTTCCTGGCCCATCCTGAGTGTGCACATTTGTCAGTTCTACAAACATAGAGTCTGATTAAATTGATGAAGAGAAACTCTCCCAGATGGCAGGGTTTGGACAACCAAATGTCTTACATGTTATCTTCTTTAATGCGTTAAGTGCTGAGAAACAGAGAAAGATAAATAGTCACACACACAGGAGTTTGGGTAGACTGTCACTTTTTGGTATGACTAAGAAGATTTGGAGGTTCAGAGATTATGACAGATAATGTTTGTTTGAATTAGGCAGCAGTTCCATTGCATGGGATACTCCCTAAAACTGTGCTCACCACTTTATAAAATTGCTAAAGAGCATTGGTAGAGCATTCTCAATAGATAAGAGCAAGGAAGAATTGAGTTACAATTTAAAAATTGCAAGTGTCTTTGCACAAGGATGATAAAGAATGTTTTGACATTTTGTTGTTGTTTTGCTTTGCTTTGCTTTTGTTTTTCCTCCTATTTCCTGTACCACTAGCTTTTGTCTAGAAAGAACACAAGTCATGAGACAAGCTAAATCAAGAAACCCCCAAAATGAAGTTAAGCCCAGATTTCTTGTCTTCTGTATTCCTTAGTACTATTTGAAGGAAAATAGGAAGCAAGTTTACGGGTCCTTTTTTATACTTATCTGTTTATTTAGGCCATCATCTGAGTTTCTTACAAATTTTGTTCTGGATATAGGGAATTTTAAAGCTTAAAACATCAAAAAACTAATATTGTCTAATTTCCAAAAGATAAGTCTGTATTCTAAAAGTTTAAATTTGCAAACTTTTAGGTAATGTAATCTGGCAACATCTATTAAAAATATATACATTCACTTTGACCAGCAGATTCAGAAACTTATGTTTCAGAAGCTTATTACTTAATAGCAAAGAAGGCAGGGGCCTGGGAACAGTCTACGTGCTCATCAGTAAGGGATGGGTTGAATAAGTACATTTGCACAATAGAAAATTATATTGCTATTTAAAAAATAAAGTTTATTGTTGTTGTTAGGTGCTGTCAAGTCCAGTATCACTTATAGGAACACTTTGTACAACAAAATGAAACACTCTCTGATTCTGTGCCTGGTACACAATCTTCTTTATGTTTAAGCCTGTTGTTGCAGAGACTGTGTCAATCTATCTAGTTGAGGGTCTTCCTTTTATCATTGGTCTATCATTCTCCCAAACATTATGTCCTTCTCCAGGGATTGGTCCCTCCTGACTACATGTCCAAAATACGTAAGACACAGTTTAGCCATCCTTGCTTTCAAGGGGTACTCTGGTTGCACTTCTTCTAGGACAAATCTGTTGGTTCTTTTGGCAGTCCATAGTATATTCAATATTCATCTCCAGCACCATAACTCAAAAGCATTAATTTTTCTCCTATCTCCCTTATTGAATGTCCAGCTTTCACAACCATATGATGTGACTGAAAATGTTATGCCATGAGTCTGTTGTACCTTTGTCTTCAATGTGACATCTTTACTTTTCAACACTTTAAAGAGATCTTTCGCAACAGCTTTTCCCAATGCAATGTGTCTTTTGATTTCTTGTCTGCTGCTTCCATGGGTGTTAATTGTATAACCAAGCAAGGCAAAATCATAGATAATCTCAGTCTTTTCTCCATTTTTCATGAAGTTGCTTACCAACCCAATTGTAAGGATTTTTGTTTCGTTGATGTTGAGGCACAATCTATACTGAAGACTGTATTCTTTGATCTTCATCAGTAAATGTTTCAAATCCTCTTCACTTTCAGCAAGCAGAGTTGTGTCATCTGCATAATGCAGGTTGTTAATAAGTCTTCCTCCAATCCAGATGACACGTTCTTCTTCATAAAGTCCAGATTCTCAGATTATTTACTCAGCATAGAGACTGAAGAAGTATGGTGAAAGGATACAGCCCTGACGCAAATCTTTCTCAACTTTAAACCAGACAGTATTTCCTTGTCCAGTTCAAATGACTGCCTCCTAGTCCATGTACAGATTCCTCATGAATGCAGTTAGGTGCTCTCGTATTCCCATTCTTCGCAGTGTTATCCATAATTTGTTATAATCCACACAGTCAAATACCTTTAAATAGTAAACATAGATAGACATCATTCCAGTATTCTCTACTTTCAGCTAATATCCATCTGACATTAGCAATGATGTCCCTGATTCCACACCCTCTTCTGAATCCAGCTTCATTTTCTAGCAGTTCTCTGTTAATACATTGTTGCCATCACTTTTGAATGATCCTTAGCAAAATTTTACTTGTGTATGATATTGATGATATCATTCTATAGTTTCCAAATTTGGTTGTATCCCCTTTCTTAAGAATAGGTGCAAATATGGATCCACTATGGGTGACCCTGCTGGCATCTGTTATGCTGGTAGCATTGCTTTCAGCATCACAACAACACGCAAGCCCCCTCAGTACGGCAACCTGACAGACATGTGGGAGAAAAAATAAATAGCTCTTACTATATGGACTTGAGTTCTATGACAATGGCCAGTTATAGAAAAGTGCATATTTTCGCTTTATTACAAGCTTGAAAAAGGTCATGGAAGATGGAGAGTGAGGTGTTAGTGGGAGTTGCTGCATAGAGGAAGAGCTGAAGGGGATATCACCAGATCTCAAGCTGTAACCTTGTTGCAACAACAAAGTACTACTTTGTAATTTATAATTTTTCAATCTAGTAAAGAAAAATATTTAAAGTTCTGCTCAGGCCTCAAAAAATGTAACTTCGAATGCCAAATTTTAAGGAAATGGGATGTACTTTCCCTTTTCTAAAAGGTACAAACAACAACAACAATAACACACAAAGGGAAAAACACTTTTACTTTGCATGAAGAAAACAGCCTGAAAATAGTTTGGCAAGCTCACAGACACTTAACTCTGCCTTGATTGAGTATGAAAGGGAAAGAGTGAGCTTGATGTTTCCTAAAATAAACATGCTATCATGAATTTTAAACACATGTATTTGTTGACCATCTATGTAGGAAGGCAAAGCTATTAACTGGGACTGACCTCAGCCCTGGAGTTGGGCTGCCTGGCTTCAAACCCTGCCTGCCACTCATTTTCCACGGAGCACCTCACTCCTTACTGAACCTCTTCAGGGACCTGCAGCTGCCATCTACAAATGCAGAGAGTATACTCTCACAATAGTGGCAGGCACATAAGTTTTCAGTAAATGTTAGGAGTTAGGCACTCTGCTATAGGACTCAGTTCCTGACCTCAAATAGCTCATAGTGAAGCATGGAGAGAAACTTTTAAAAATTTGCAAGCAATGCAGCTAATGATTTTGTCTCCAAAATATTGGGATCATTTTTACCTCTCCCCATGTGGCATAATCTGTAGCTGCTTGAGGATCGACTGAGGACTACCAGTATGTATAGCCAACTAAACTGCCCTTGTGACAAGCCTAAAAGGAAGCCAGTCCCTTATTGATAAGTACACAGATTGTTCCCAGGTCCCTGTCTTCTTTGCTATTAAGTGATAAGGTTATGAAATATGAATTTGTTGGTCGACATGCATATATATATATTTTAATAGATAACACAGAGGTTACTGTTTTCCTTCGGACCTGAAGCAAGCACATGGTATGTTCAAAAAAGGAGAAATGGGCTGTCAAATCTAAATTGCTCTCATAAATTATTATAATAAATCAATATAAACATTATGATTTGAACAAAGGAATAATGACAATAAGACTAGAATAAACATGTATTGAGGGGCATTAATTCTAGGAGAAGAGCAGGCAATGAATGTCTACAAACCCTTT
This sequence comes from Pedetes capensis, assembly GCA_007922755.1. Lineage (NCBI taxonomy): Eukaryota > Metazoa > Chordata > Mammalia > Rodentia > Pedetidae > Pedetes > Pedetes capensis. The sequence goes on along the minus strand of VMDO01011457.1, from coordinate 53,661 downwards.
TTATCTCTGGAGTCTCTCAGCACATATATATTGTTTCTTACCACTGCAATAAGGCTTCATTATATACAGACAAATATCCATACCTTGTTTCTATTCCACTCAGGCCATTAGCACCTTTGAAACAAACTACAACTGCTTTTGTTACTAAAAATAAATTGGGGAGTGTTTCTGCTGTACTTAGGGTTGCTATGAGTTGAACCTGACTTGAGGGCATTTAACAATAACAACAATCATTTGAATTTCATAAATTTACTCTATCTGTAACAAGGAATTCACTGTACCCCAAAGAATCTCTTAGGGGTTGAACTGAGTCACACAAAATGATATGTTGTGCCCAGAACCTCAGAATGTGTCTATATGCAGAAATCAGGTCATTGTAGATACTACTAGTTAAGGTGAGGTCATCCTGGAGTAGGTTGGGGCTGGAACCCTATATGCATGATATCCATGAAACAAGAGAAGGAACAAAGATAAAAGGTGAATGCCATGTGATGGCAAAGGTAGAAATTAGGCAATGCTAAAATTTGCCAGAAAACCACCAGGAATTAGGAAAAGGCAAGGAAGGATTGCCCTGCAGATTTTAGGAGTGTGGCTTTTCTGACACCCTGATTTCAGACCCCCCAGCCTCCAGCACTGTGAGACAATAAATTTCATTCTTTTAAGCCACTCAATTTGTTACTTATTATAGCAACTCCAGGAAACTGATGCACATTGCATTCTCATTATAAATATAATCCTTTACCAGGCCTGTTGTAGTGAATTACACTGTAGTTAAAACACTTAGTAGCCTCCAATTTTAAACTTGATGTAAAATCTTTATTTCTTATAAATGGCATAATGGTACTAATAAACTACTTTCCTATTACAAAATAAAGCAAGATTTCTCATCCAAAGACTAGTATGTTCTAACCTTATATAATTTATTTGCTAGGCCTGCCATAGACTGGGCAGGTGGCTTATACAATAAATAGAAATTTATTTTCTCACAGCTGTGGAGGCTAGAAATCTGAGATCTAGGTGTTGATAGGATTGGTTTCTTCTCAGACCTCTCCTCAAATTGTTATCTTCTCTGTGTTTTCACATCATCTTCTCTCTGTTCCTGTCTATGTCTAAATTCCCTCTTCTTACAAAGACATCATGATGTTGTATTTGGGCCACCTTAGTGATTAGATTTTAACTAACCACTTAAATAGCTTTCTTCCAAATGCAGTCACATTTTGAGGTACCGAAGCTTAGGCCTTCAAGATTTGACTTTGAGGGATATCTAAGTCTGTTTTCTGTTGCTATAACAAAAGTCCCACAACTGGATATTCTGTAAAGGAAACAGGTTTCTTTGACTCACAATTCTGGTAGCTGGAAAGTCCAAACAGCATGGCATCAGCATCAGATGTGCATCCTGTGTCTGCATTACAACATGGTGGATGGCATCTGGGAGGAGAACACACAAGAAGCAAGCAGCAGAGATCATGTGGAAAGAGGGGAAGCTAGAAACTTGGGAGGGACCATGCTCACTCTTCTATAACAACCTGCTTCACTAGTCTGCTCCTATGAGACCCAATCCAGCCCCTTGAGACCAACATTAATCTGCTCACCAGGGTAGTCATGACTTAAATACCTCCTACTAAATCCCACTTCTTAAAGGTTCCGTTGCCTCTCAGTACCATTACACTGAGGACCAAGCTGCCAGCAGGGGAACCTCTGAGAGCCAACCCATATCCAAACCATGGGGGTAGAACACAGTTCAGTCCAAGGCAAGATTGAAAAAAAAATATTGTAAACTAAAATGAAAGACTGTGCTCTCAAACAACCCATTTTCAAAAGTACTTAGTGCCACTATAACAACCAGGAATAAAGTATAAATGAGGATTTGTTATTATTCTTGTTGTTTGTTTCCAATAATCTTATTTTACTGGTAATTTTTAATGTACAAATTAATGAGTCTCATTATGACATTTCCATACATGTATTTTATTATACATTGCTCATATTCACTTCTTGTCTTACCCTCTCATGAATAATAAGTTTTTTAATAAAAGTATTACTAAAAGCCAAGGAATATTTATTTAACATTTGTGCTTCCTTTTTAATGGCCTTTGTAAACATTTTTTGCTTGACACCTGCTCAACAAAAGCTTTAGACTTGAACAACTTCAGAGTTCATCTTTTTGGGGGTAATTAAAAGTTCATTGAATTTATTCAGAGAATATTTAAATTTGCCTTTTTCCCTATTGTTCCATATAAATTATATGCCTTGCAAAAATGATGTCCAAGTTATAAAATTTCTATGCCACTTTTCTATATCTTGTCAATTACTCAGTCTAAAGTATCTTTCCTTTCCTACAGCTTTCAGTATTGGTTATCCTACCAGACAATATCCAATAAGATAATCATGTCTGTTGACCAAACATGCAATGATAGTTTTCTTCACAATGGAGTGTGATGATGACAAAAGAAATGACAAAGGAAAACTGATTAATGTAAAGCTGTACATTTCATTATATCAAAGCAAATTTTATTCCCTGGAAAATACTAATTTTCATTGTTATTACACAAAGTCAGTGAAAACCATCATATTCTCCTTCAAAAGATCCTTGGTAAAGGGAAAATAAGAATTGTTGGAGTATTCTCATAGGTTTAATTCTTGAAGTGTAGACTCACACAAGGACTTAAAGAGATTAAAAACTTCAAATGTCTTCATGTAGACTCACTCTTGCCAAGGAAAGAGGCAGTAGACCCATTCAGCATGAAAAGGGGCTCTGTGGTTTCAAAAGATCGGTAACATCAGCCAAGCCAGCATGTTCTTCAATGAAGAACCTTTGTACAAGAATTTCTTTATGGGTGAACTCCTCAAGAAAACTTTTGTTTTTTAACCTGAAGTATTGACATGCCTGCAGCCATATCACTGTGGCATCTAATCCCATCAGATCTCGGAAGCTAAGCAAGGTCAGGCCTGGTTAGTATTTGGAAGGGAGACCGCCTGGGAATACCAGGTGCTGTAGGCTTGGGAGAAAGACCCAGCAACCCACTCCCAAAAAACAATCAGGCATCAAAAACCCTATGACTACCAGAGAAGCACTAACAATAGTGTTTCGCCTGTTGTACATAGGTTCGCTATGGGTCAGACACCAACTCAATGGCACCTAAAAATAACAACAAAAGTAATGACTGATAGTCCTGTGCCCACGTCAGAAATCAAATTAATCTATTACTTCTATTTTATTGTTGTTGTTTGGTGCCATCGAGTCTGTATCCAACTAATAGCGACCCTCATAGGGTTTTCAATGGCTGACTGTTTCGGGATTGCCTTGGGAGTGGATTGCCAGGCCCTTCTCCCATTTTTACGGTGCTGGAAATTAAACTCGGGACCTCAGAGACTGCAGCACAGCTGTCTACCCACTGAGCTAAATCCCAGCCCATTACCATTCCTTATATCTCACACTAGTCAGTTCTCAGTCTTCACTGTAGGCAGAAATCTAGAATATGTCAGATTGAAAAATCAGAACCCCCAGGCACAGTGGTGCACAATTTTAATCCCAGCGATTCGGGAGGCAGAGGCATTAGGATCACAAGTTCAAGACTAGAGGTAGTCTGCATAGTTTAGCAAGACCCTGTATCAAAAAATGAAAAAAAAAAAAAAAACTGGGCTGGGCATGCAGCTCAGTGGTCCAGACTTGTAAGCAAACGAGAGGCTCTGGGTTCAACCCCTAGTACCACAAAAAAAAAAAAAAAAGAAAAGAAAAGAAAAAGAAAAAATCAGAACCAACTCAGTATAGGGCACTTAGAAAAGAAATCAAGTACTTTGAGAAACTTAGACTATTTTATCTAAAAGGGAAACAAAATAGAAGCCACAATGGTAAGTACAGACAGAGCTAGAACTTGAACCAAGTCCCCTAAATCTAGTCCTGAACATTTTCCACATTACCTCCACTTTTATACCAGCTGGGGAAGGCTGGATGGAAGTCTTGTTATTGGATTTGTGTATTAAGAAAAATAGAAATTATAAAGCAAAGTCTCCAACTTTTCAAGGTAAAACTGAAATGTCATGTAGTACAATTTTAAGAGGTTTGGTCTAATATTAAAAGGAGGCAAACTATCTGACTGCTACCTCCACTCCAACCAGCCTGCTCCTCAAGATTTCACTTTATAGGCTTTCTTGGCCTTAAATACGAAGATGGTGAGGATTAAAATGTCCAGTTCGATGGACGCTCTGACAGGACTTGAAATATAAAGCAGATGACTGGGCAAGAATCTTCAATATCATATCAGTTGGCATGGACATGTGGGTTTCTTTGATCAATGTAATTTAACAAAAAGCTTTCAAATGCCTGCCGTGTGCTCATTACTATGATAGGTGCAGGTGTTAGTAGAGACATTGTCTCTGTTTCCAAGGAACTCAGGTCTAACAAAGGTGATTGATTGGGATTAGAAAATAAGTAAAATTTTAAGTCAATATTAAAAGCACTACAGAAACAGAAAAAAAAAATTCTGTGGGCATCTGAAACATTAAGAAGTGACCAATGAGTGGGCTCTCAAGAATGAGTAATTATAAGAACAGAGACAGAGGTGTCTTTCATCACCAGGGGAAGAGCTTGTCCAAGGACACACAAAGACAAAAGTTCAGATGCCTACTGGGGAAGGGAGTGCCCTATTTGGGCCAAGGCCTGTATCACAAGACACATGAGTGAGAGCAAGAGATGAGACTAGACGGAGAGACCCATTTGTAAGAAACTCATTACTAGACTAATAGATAAACCTTTAAGATTTGGGAATCAAGTAGTTATTCTAGCTACCATAGCATCAGAAATGTACCTTGTGTTATCAGAGTGCTTTTATGTTTACACACTTTTTTGTGCTTATATGCTTGTGATTATGATTTTGGGTTTGGTTAAGACTTGTAATTTTCAGTCTGTACTATTTGTATTAAAAAGAACTGAAAGACAGGGTTAATTTCTGTGCGTGAAGCAGACCTTCAAAAACTGCAGAAGAGCTCCAGAGTATGGCCTGATGATAGTGGGAGTGATTGGAATGAGACAAGCCCAAGATGAAGATAAAATCCGGAAAGCAGAGAAGCAGTTGCTTGCTGGTCTGCTCCTCTTATCCCAATGATCTTCTTCCAGTGGCAAAATCTGTGGAGGTTCTGGGATTGTTTTTTAATGAGGGAAGCTGCTCTCCTTTCAACAGGTGACATTATATGATTCAGCTATCAGACATTAATAAGACTTGAAGGAAAACGCCAAGGTCTCTATATAATCAAAGAAAATTCAATAATAGAGAAAATTACCAGAATAATGCATGAAAAATGACCGTTTAGAATTATTATAAAGATACTGTAGAGATCTGGTTGTTTATCTGAAACATTTGGGTTTACTTTCTTCATGTACCCATGTGAGAACCCTATGGCTTCTCAACTAGTTAGTCCCTTGAGATCTAAGCATCCTGGGTGACTTGCTCCAAGTTGTCAAATCGCCTCCCATCATGAAGATACAGCAAAGTTACTCTCTCTTTGGAAAAGGACAACTAGCAGGCAAGATGCCTTATTGTTTGCCCCATCTCAGTTTTTGAAAACAAGTTGAGTTCATTCTGTCTCCCCTATTGCAATGATCTTGAATAAAGTTTTCTTTGACATTGTTTACCTCAAAAGACCAGTTATGTATTCCTGTTATAAAAATGATCCCCCACTTACCATTGTTTGACTAAGGATATTTCAGCCTTACGATGATCTGAAAACATAACCATACAATCATTCTATTTTTCACTTTTAGTAAGTATTCAATAAACTACATGATATATTCAACATTTTATTATAAAACAGCCTTTAGATTAGATGATTTTGCCCAGATGTGGGCTAACGTAAATATTCTGAGCACATTTAAAGTAGGCTAAGCTAAGCTATGATATTCAGCAGGTTAGGTATAATAAGTGCATTTGCAATGTGTGATATTTCAGCTCACAATGGGTTCATTGGGATCTAACTCCATGATAAGATGAGGCGCATCTGCAGGGTGCCCAACTAGTGGCAGGTCTTTGCTTTCCTTATGCAATGTTTTATACCAGGAATTTAAAATCACCTATTTAAGTGTTCCATAGAACACCTATATGAGCTAAGCATATTATTGTGATTAGTTTTTTGCACAGAAAAAAATTGAAATTGAGATTATTTAAAATTTACAATCCAAAATTAACCAGAAAATTGAGTCAAGATTCTCATTAAGTGATTCTTTCACTTCCTGATTCAAAAACAGAGTACTATGTCACCTGATTTGGAATGTTCCCCAGTGCTACTCCTCTTATTGGTTATAAAAGTAGCTCTTGAGATCTTGCACAGAGCCCCAAGGAGTTGCAGAGAAGCAACACAGCAATGCTGGGGTTAGAGACACTTCAGTTTGAATACTAGCTCTGCCACTAATTATCTCAGTGACTTTAGGCAAATTGTTTAACCCAAATGCTCAGATTCCTTGTGCTTAAATAAACTACTAATCACTGGCCAGGGTGCTGTGTGTCATACGTGAGATAAGGCATGTAAGTGAGGCAAATGGAGCCAAGTGCGGTGGTACTCACCTGTAATCCCAGCAACTCAGGAGGCAGAGGCAGGAGGATCGCAAGTTCGAGATCAGAGGCAGTCTGCATAACTTAGCAGGACCCTGTCTCAAAAAGTAAAAAAATAGGCTGGGTGTGCAGCTCAGTGGTCCAGCCCTTAGAAAGCATGCAAGCATGAGGCCCTGGATTCAACCCTCAATACCACACACACACATACACACAAAAAAAAAAAAAAAAAAAAAAAAAAAAAAAAAAAAAACAGTGAGGCAAATGGTGGCTTTTACCACCTTCTTGGGCCATGGGTATCTTAGAAAACTGTGCATTGCTCACCATCTAAAGGGCATCTATGGGCTGGGATTTAGCTCAGTTGATAGAGCACTGCAGTGCAGTCTCTGAAGTCCCAAGTTCAATTCCCAGCACCGCAAAAATGGGAGAAGGGCCTGGCAATCCACTCCCAAGGCAATCCTGAAACCGCCATTGAAAACCCTATGAGGGTCGCTATGAGTCGGATACCGACTCGATGGCACCTAACAACAACAAAGGGCATCTATAGGGTGGGCTAGGGCAGAGTGAGAGACTTCTCTAGAGAGAGCTCTGTCCTCCATGTCTCCTGCTCCTCTAGGGTGATGGGAGTCTCCTGCCAGCTCCTGTCAGCACTGCAGTTGAGCCTCACCTCTCAGCAGGGAGGCTGGCTGGAGGCCCCCAGAGCTGCTCCAAGTAATTCAACAGCTCTTCCTTCTCCTCTCAGAACAGCAAATGCCTCAAACTATCTTAAGCATAGGAGGACAATTAAGCCCAATCATTAATTACACAGACCCAATCCAGTGCCAAAAGCAATATGAAAAAAGTTTTGTTTTTAGCTGGTCCTACAAAAAAACAATGAGGCAGAACAAAATAAAAACAGTTTGGAGGTGGGGAGAGAGCCAAGCTTCACACAAAGAAAGGGCCATTTAAGTGTACACTCAAAAGATGAATGGATATTAGCTCAATGAAAAATACTAAATGGACAAGCATGTTCCAGGCAAAGAGAGCAAGTGGGCAAAAGCATATAGATATGAAAGCAAGTCAGCTTTATTGGGGCACTGAGGACTGCAAGCAGGGACCAAGCCACACAATGTCTTCTGTTTCATATTAAGGAGTTTTAACTCTTCTAAGAAGAATGGTGAACTATGATCATGCTTCTCACGACAATGACATAGGATCCTTTTTGCTGACCTTTGTACCTGCATATATATGTTTTTTCTGATAGAAGTCAGTCCTTGGGACAGGCAGCTCAGAACTTCTCCAGCACAGTGCTCTTCCCAATATTTATCCACTCCTTTTTAATAGAAACACAGAGATCATCAGTCTTCCAGGACTCACCACAAAACAACGAGAATCTCTCTCTACAATTAAAACTAAAACTACCCTGTATTTTTCACTACTACACAAATTAATCTAAATTCTAATGATATTCTGTGTGGTTATAACCAAGTAGGGTCCATATTTTCTGTACCCTAATTAAGTTAATGCTCAAAGCTGTTCTTCAAGAAGAGAAGAAAAGTTAACTTGCCATTTACAGATGAAACTAAGAAAAAAGTCAATAAATAGTTTGTCAAGTTTGGACAAAATTTACAGAGACTTCTCACTTCCTGCCATTGATGTTATATCTCATTCGATTTGTCTAAAATTCAATTAGGCATTTCTGAGCCACTTAAACCTTTTGGAATTAGGTGTCTAATGCATCCATTTAATAAGGACTTGATCTGGTCTTTGTGTGAATTCAAATCATTAAATATGCAGGTAAGGTTTGTGCACTATTCCACACAACTAAAGAAGACATTTGCATTAGAGAGAAAACAACTTGATGTGACTGAGCAATATCTGAGTCACAAAGAAGAAAGTCAAATGAATACTCAACATATTGGGAGAATGTTTTTTACCAAGCAGCGACAATGTTTTAACAGAATGTGTTTTTGATAGAACCAATTTGGAATTTGAAGGATGAAAATTTGGTAGCACTGCTATTAAGTATCCTTATTCAAAGCAAAGCTTGGTAGAATATGTCTATTTGCAAGTAAATAAGTTTGAATTCTTTTCCTCTTTACCATCTGTTCACTACAGAATAAATTAATTTAAAAAAAAAAAAAAAAGCTCTGGGGAAAATAAAGCCAGAGATGAACTTTTTACTCTAGTTCTGTGAAGAGTCATCTTTTCTACTGAAGTAGTTCAAGGAACTCCACCTTTGACTTTTAGTGCACTTCAAAGCAATTCAAGTATACCAACTTTTCTCCCAGGTAAGAAAGTTCCTGGAATTTTAAATTCCCATAAATGCTCTGTATTAAGTTTTTAATTCTTTTAGATGGATTCTAGTTGCTAGAGAACATAACATTACCCATAGCTCTTTTTTTTTTTCTACTTTTTTACCTCAGAAATAAATTTAAGTGTTACTACAGGGTCCTTAAAAATAAGCAAACATATGCTTTATTCATTTTATCTGTTACCTAGGATTTAAAAAGTATTTCATCCTTTATAAGTGGCCATAACTGGATGTCTAATTAAGAGTATAAAACCTGGGGAAGACGACTGGAACTTGACTTTTTCAACCAAATTTAAATTCTCAAAGGATTTAACATAAATTAAGCAGTAATACTAAAGAGTAACTTTAATGATCTTTTGTCATTATTACAGTAAGTTGTAATATTTTAGTTTAGCAAGATTGGGCCTAATTTAAAAGAAAGGGGAAGAAGAGAAATAAGAAAAGATAAGAAAAAGAGACAGAGAATTAATGTAATTCATACAAGCTACTGCTCAACAGTCTCCATTGAGATTTAATAAATGACTAGTGCACTAGTGCAATGATTTCTAGCCAAAAAAAAAAGAAAAATTAATCTGAATGAATACAAAAAATATCCCTAAAGAATGTGTCCATCATTAATTGTTGAAGATGATGGGAAAGTGGAGATATTTCATCATGAAGTCATCAAAAATGAAAATTAAAGGACAAAAGCCTGAAAACATCCAAGTTTCATCTAGGGGGTGGAAAAAATATTTTAGCCAATTGCACTTAGAGTGCCATAGTCCCATGAAAAATGTTCTCCCTATCAGGGAGATGGATACATCAGATACATCAGACTAAAGGGTTGTGTATTATCTAAATCTCACTGTTATGATTCTGATTCTGGATGGATTTGCCCACAAGTCAAGAATACACTAACAATGCCAACACTCATGAATACTGGTATATTAACATTGCTATTCCGTACATTTATATAATGAGCCTGGTTAATGGGAGTCCATCACACTAATGGTTATCATGTCCACTCTCAAAAGGACTATACAAGGTTGAGAATTGCATGCTTATCAAGATAATAAATGCCTTCCATGGGTCGTCTTCACACCACTGTGGCTCTCCCCACTTGAAAGTACTACAACAAAAACTTATCCAGTTCCTGTGATCATTAAACAATATGTTGTTGTTTTTGTTAGGTGCCGTCGAGTCAGTACCCGACTCATAGAGACCCTCATAGGTTTTTCAATGGCTGATTGTTTCGGGATTGCCTTGGGAGTAGATTGCCAGGCCCTTCTCCCTTTTTTTTTTTTTTTTTTTTGTGTGTGTGTGTGTGTGTGTGGTGCTGGGAATTGAACTCGGGACCGCAGAGACTGCAATGCAGTGCTCTACCAACTGAGCTAAATCCCAGCCCAAACAATATGTAGAAATCATAAATACAAACTATGTATGCCATTTTTGTTACCAGAATAAGTGATGATATCAGTTATTCATTCATCTGTTCCATAAACATTAATCCCTGTTTGCCAAGGTCTTTAGGACCTTAGACCTAAGACCTTTAGGACCTTGTCATTTCCACCTTAGAACAGCCTGAAATCTAGCAGAAGAAATAGAAATGTGTCTAAACATAAAGTGGTAAGAAAAACACTATAATGATGGCTTATAGAAGTGAAACTGAAGCAAGTAGAAAGAGAAATTAATTATGCATGTGTCTGGGTTAAGAGGGATGGGTTGTATAATTTAAAATAACTAAGAGATTTCACCAAAATATCCATCATGCTCTATCTCATGTAGCAATGATTGCAGAAGTGCTTGTAGATTTTTTAACTTGTAACTAGCTCAGACATTTTATATGCAATGATTTTCATCAAATATAGAGAAAACCTAGCTCTGAGGGTAAATCTTATGTTATGCAAAATTGAGGATAGCATATGACTCTCACTCTCTCATTTATTTGCACTCACTAACTTGCATTAGAAATGACTTGCCTACTAGCAAAAGAACTCAATATAAATGGAAATAAGACTTATTTCTAATATAATCCACAAAAAAATAAGCACTGTTTCTATTTTTTTACCATTATATCCATAGGAACTATAAGAGAGCTCGGTCCATAGAAATTACTCTATATAAGTTATTTAGTATATGCACAAAAATTCAAGTATGTCAATAGTTCCTTAAGATACTGGGAGACCGGTGTGATAGAATATTGAAACTATGCTTGTCTTTGGGGAAATAACCTGTGCAAAAATGGTCATTCACCATCATTCAGTGATTTTTATGTGTATAGTCTATAGTAATGAGAGGTAGGTAAGGACGGTACATCTTCATTCCCAAAATTTCTGAGTCTGCCAGATTATATTACCATAAGAGTTATGTCTCAGACTAAAGTCTACAAGATGCTCAAATATATATATATTAACAAGCAAGCACAGAAACAGTTAAGTCCCACTTCTCTGACCTCTTAGAAATTCCAACCAGCATCTTCCATGAAACAGTCATTTGAGGGAATTGCAGCAATATCTGGCAGCAGGAGTCAGCTAAATTTCTAGTCCTAAACAAGTGACAGAATCTCAGTTAGTGGCTATAAGTGAGACCACACAGTCTTAGACCTAGGGCACTACAGTCCATGGTCTCTGCTAGGATTTCTTAACTGGCACTACCAGAACTGCAGCTGGATAATTCTTTTTTCATTTGGAGGGGTTCTGTGCATTATAGGACTTTAGCAACATTTCTAGCATCTACATACTAGAAGTCAATAGCAGGCTTTCCTTCCAGTTATGAAAACCAAAAAAGTCTCCAGACATTGCTCTATATTCTGAGATAGGCAGTTGGGATGAGGGTAGGAGTCAATTCATCCCTGGTTGAGAAACATCAGTCCAGGCTACTTGGCTCACTGGACACTTTGTCTCTTTTTATGTAAGTCAGTGGTGCCTATGCAACGTTTCTAACCAATCAATATGTCCTACAGGCTCTCATTTGACCAATGAAAAATCATTACTAATACCACCTTGTCGGGGTTTTAGCTCTAGCCTGGCTAAAGTTAGGGCCAAACCCTCAACATACCAACGTGGTCGATGTCGGGAAAGAAGGACCTCGGGAGACCTTCAGATGGTTAAAGAAGGACAGGGAAGGTTTATTGGGATGCTCCCCTTATGGAGAGCAAGGAGCAAGCAGCCCCTATAGAGCAAGGCTCTATCCCTTTAAGTGCTGGCTCTAGGCCTGCAGCATGATGCTGCAGGCTAAGTGCTGGTACAGCTCAGCCTTAAAGGCACAGCCACAGCAGCTGATGTTTAGTTGAGGTCCGATGGTCTTGACTCTCGCGGCTCGCCTTCTTTACCCCCCTCCTTCCCAAGGATGGGAGGAGTTGGGAGGCTCTTCGTGGCTTGCTAGATGCCTTCGGCTCTTCGGGGCCCCTGGGCTTGATCTCGCCGGCTTGCTAGATGGTCTTGCTGGAGTAGGAAGCGCTGGTCTAGGTGATGAGGTTCAGGAGGTGGTCAGAGAGATCGGGATCAGTGGTGCTACAGGGATGGATATGGGATCCAGGAGCCCTGCTTTTATAGGGTCCTGGGGGGGTCACATGGTGGGGTTCAGCCAATCAGGGCACACAGCTGGCCGGTACAGTGGGCAAACTGACATAACTGCCAAATAGAGACAGTTACTGCCTGCAAGGTGGTGAGGGGCGCCAATCAAAACTATGGTGGTTAAGGCTGGTCAAGCTGGCCGGGGGCCATCTTTGCTCACTCGATGGGAGGGGCTGTTTTGAATGAGTGAGATGAGCCCTGGGGTCAACTAGGGGTCAGCCCCTCAAGCTGTTATGAGGGACCCTAGCTGGGAAATATTATTTTAAAAATCCCCAACACCACCTGTGTTATAATCAGGACATCTACTAGTACTAATCAAAGCAAGACACCAGAGTGCTGGTAGCAGCTGCCTCTGCAGAGTGCACTTCTGATAAGACTCTTTCAGATGCTAACTGCTTATGGAGGGTATATGCCTGATTAGAGTATTTCAAATGCTAATTAATCAACCTTCTGACTTTAAGTAAAACTAATGTCTGTTCTCTGATTTAGACCCTGGGTTGGTAGTGCCTACTAGCAACTCTCAGAAGAAACTGGGAAACAAAGTTTAAACTCTCTTGGAAAAAGTAGTATGATAGAAATAATGCAAATGTAAATAATACAATCACACATGAAGTGATGATATTAATATCCACAGTGTTTAGCATATAGTTATAGATAGATGGCCCAGGCAATCATTACATCTTCCAAAGAAGGGGTTTTTTGTGAGAATGAAAGTCGGTGTAAGGTCTACAAAGAATTTTCTCAGAGCAAGAGTGTAACAAGAGAGTTAGAGGTGCAGTACCTCTGGCATGTGGAATAGGAAATCCCTCCCATATGCTATGGATATCTATTTTCATTCACTAACTTATATGGTAATTGGGTAGAAAACTTCTTGTTTATGATGAGGAGGCACACATTACTGTAAATTGGTGGGTCAGGGCATGGGGGAGGGGTGGCCTCATGTATCTCTAATAAGTCTCTGTAACTCCCTCATAACTCACTCCTCCTGTAAGAATAGGAATGATTGACCATGAGTTTGCCTGTGTAGGGCATTTGAGTTTTGTTTTGTTTTTTTGTTTTGTTTTGTTTTTTCTTTTGGGTCTTCCTGCCAACAGACAGCAAACATTCTAAGCTACTCTCCACTCCCTCGGAAACCCATAGTGTTAAGTTACTGTTGTCTAGATATGTTACTTCCTGGATGGTTAAGTACGAAAGATATGTTAGGAAACCATTATGATAGTACATCTAAAATACAGTCCTCATCCAGTTTTCTACCTATTGTGAAACAGATCTCTTGGTTTTTATCTAGCAGTTCCTATATCTATGTCTCAATTGGTTCCGAACTCAGAAAGATAAGAGAAAGGTTAAATACTCTCCAAACAACCTGTAAAATAAAATACAAGAAACCTTGAGACACAGGAATAGAGACTAGCATCTGAGGACCAAAACAACATTTGGATACTGAGGTTTCCAGTGTGATTGGAGAAAATAACTTTAGAGTTTAATAGTTTAGAAAGTAAGAGTGAAGTAGGATTCAAATATCACAGAGTCTAAGCAGCTATTGCAGCTTTATCTTCAGACAAAAGGTCTTATGTTTATTAAGTTTATTAAGTCTTATGTTTATTAAGTTTGTTAACATCACACAAGCACAAACACACACAAACATAATTTCAAATGGGTTTTTATTGTTAATTACATAATCCATGACCATAGGGACCTCGCTTTATTGGAAATATGCCATCTTCTTCAGTTGATAGAGATAAATAACTCCAGAAAATTATTACCAACACAGCAGCTAAGTAAGCAATTTAAATGAACTGTGCCTGGAACATTCTGTTTCTAGAAATCATATTTTCTCTAAAAAATAAGAAAAAATTGAACTATCGATTTTAAAATTTTGCTTTAAGAAGAGCATGATTTTGAAAGGAAAATGAACTAAGGTGGGAAGACTTCTCCTGACCTAGGAGAGAAGGGGCAAGATCTTGGAGATTCTACTGGATGTACATAAATGAACCCAGGTCTAGTTGCTCTTAGAGAGGATATGGAAAGAGGACAATTTTAGGCCACATGGAAAGATGACATGCAGTTGTTCATGCTTGTTTGGAACAAGTCTTCAACAATTCTACCCTTTACCTTTGAACCACCCCAGCTGACACTAAGCAGTTGAGCTATCCAAAAGGAGCCCTGCCAACATTGTACCTTCACAAGCAAAGTGATTTGTGGTAGACATCTTCTGTCACTAAGTAGCTTTGAGGAGGTTTGTTACACAGCAATATTTCAATGAAGCACTTCTTTTTTAGGTTCAGAAACAAGTTCATCATGTTCATAGTTTTACCTCTGTTTAATTACATACAAGTCTGATCAATCAAACAAAAGTTGAACACTTTCTGAGCTTCCATTGAGTGTTCAGTTAGGATAAAGAATTTCTCCTTTCAGTTATTTCACTAGATTCTCTCAGCAGTGGTCATATATGTGCATCAATATTCTCAGGCACAAAATGTGCTCCTTCAAAATATAGTGTCAGACATGTATTCTGTGACTTCAGGAAATGTTTTTCAATTTTAGGTTATGCTATTTATTTTCTTTCTGTGCTTTGTGTTTTTCTTCTTGAAGCTATTCCACTATTCCTATATGGGATTTATTTTTTCTCCATATCCATCACTTTCTACAAGATCCTTTTTATTTTTTATTTATTTTTATTTTTAAGATGCTCTCTTCTTTTGCCTTATATCTCTCATAAAGCATTATTTGCTGTGTTCATTCACTCTTGTGTAATTTGTAGCTTAGTCATCATATCTAAAATTTTTTTAAATTCTAAAGTAAAATTCTAATTATTTCTTGCACTTTGCCAATTACTTCTTGAGTTTTTAGTTCTCATTTACATTATGTTTATGACTTATGTCATTTTCTTAATGATTAACTTATTTTGAAGTAGTAGGTTGTAATATTTACCTGTGTGTGGATATATCTTTCTACTGGCCTTGTATCATCTATAAAAATGTTATTCTACTACTATTTATTCTCTTTTCTTCTCATAATAACTTTCTTGAGACTTAACCTCTGTAGTCTCTGGGATTTTATGTACAGTTGATTTTTATGGATTTTTTAGAAGGATATTTAATTCAGGTATGTTTTCTTCAGGGCTCCTAGCTTTGTGGGGTGTTGTTTTTTAGTATTGAGTTATAAGGCAGGTTGCAAGATTTCATGTCTCAATTCTCTTCCCTACTTTTATCTAAACACTGTCTCTTGGTCCTCTATGTTGCCCCTTTACTGGTCAGTTTTTAATCTACCCCAAACAATTTTTCTTTGGTATGGTATCCTGTCTTGACAGGAACCCCTAGCAGGTCAATTTTAAGAATTCACAGGACATAGACTGCTCTTGCCTTTCCAGGCCTTATTGCACTCACCCACTTTTGTTGTGGGCAAATCCTCTCCCAGTTTTAGCTGTTGTTCTCAAATGGCCCCAGCTACATTTCCCAATGAATGTTTGTTGGTTATTTTAGGTTTCTCTTATTCTCTCAGGTCCTTCAGATTCCCTGCTGTTTCCTTCTCCTTTCCCCTGAACGTACACCAATACCCTGCAGGTTTTGAATCTCTTGGTGGTTTGATTCTGTCACTATTTTTGAGATTTAAGACACTATCCTATAACTGAGTTTATTATGAATGTTTCCATGATAGTCTTGGTTTTGCTATCTAGTTGCTGTGTTTATTTTTATGTGACAATTTGAGAAAATCCAAACGCTATCTTTCCACTACCACCTCCATCTTCCCATCAAAAGATTGTTCCAACAGTGTCATTTATGATGGCACAACAGAGTTAAAAATGTAAATGGCATTTTGGATTTCAAGTTAACACTACACAATAATCACCAAATACTCCTTGTATGCACTACATTGATTGCAATAGCCAAAAGCAAGCTAACTTTATTTCCTACACTAAGTTTTTAAATGGTAAAATTTTGCCAGTGGAAATGACTGTATAACTCTGCTTGCCAGTTTTTTATTCCTATGGTAATAGTTAAGTTGATCATCAAGAATCATTTGACAGACTGGTAGTCATGACTGTTTTCATTACTCCATTAGAAGACTAGCAGCTGAAATCAAGAAAGAAAAGAACATTTTGTTTCTTTTTTATAAGAAAATAAAAGAAACAAAAGGGTACAAACATTTTCCTTAACAAAGAAATATACTTTAAAGAAATGGATGTATTATCTCAGGATAGTTCCTTAAAAAAAAAATCTGAAACAAGCATGCTTCTTTGACATAATATCTCTCAAGATAATTCCTGGAGATATAGGGCATGAAGTCCATTCAAAATGGAATCTTCAAAGCCCACACAATACATAGAACTTTCAACAGTTAAGAGAAATTAGTTTGATGTTATCCTTCCAAATAGCCTTTATTCCCTTTTCTCTTAATCATTACATATGTACAGACTTTTACAAAATTATCTGGAAGAAAACAAAGAAAGGCCACAAATGTACAGTGTTTGTTCATGTGTTTCCGTGTTACACAAGATGCTGATTCACCTCAGGGATCCTGGGGTGATGGATGCCAAATGCAAATGAGTATCTTCAATGACCTGTGGAGCACAATGGTCAGTAAGCCCCATTTCTGTTTTGCTCATTTGCAGAATAAGAAATGAAATAAAGAAAATAGATAACTAGCCCCTCAGATTTGTCTTATTCTAGAAAGAAAATGTGCCTAGAAGTTAACATTGTTGTTGTTGTTGTTGTGTGCTGTCGAGTCGGTATCCCACTCATAGCGACCCTCATAGGGTTTTCAATGGCTGACTATTTCGGGATTGCCTTGGGAGTGGATTGCCAGGTCCTTCTCCCGTTTTTGCGGGGCTGGGAATTGAACTCGGGTCCTCAGAGACTGCAGCGCAGCGCTCTACCCACTGAGCCAAATCCCAGCCAGAAGTTAACATTAGCACATATGAATTATATTTTCAAATTTTTAAATTATATATAAAGCCTTGGTCTACTTTAGGTAAACATTTGTTGTTCTTAGGTTCCATCACATCATGTCTGACTCATAGTGACCCTTATAGGGTTTTCAATGATTGATTATTTTCAGGATTGCCTCAGGAGTGGATTGCCACATCCTTCTCCCAGTTTTGCAGTGCTGGGAATCAAACTCAGGACCTCAGAGACTGCAGAGCTGTACTCTACAAACCAGCCCCTAGGTAAACATTAAGGTAAGCTAAATCAACACACACACACATACATACCTACAAAATCACACACAATATCTTTTAATAATTATAGTGCTGATGGTTGAAATTCTGAAGTTAATAATGTGAATCAAAATTAGAGAGAGAAAGAGAGAGAGAGAGAGATTTTAAAAGCCAAACACAGTGAAAGAGAGCACGATCTACAAGTGTTGTCATAAACAAAGTGTTATTTACCCAGAAGTATCAAAATCATTGCTGCATTGGGAGAGTTAACCCAAAACAATTGTAAATAAGTTAGCTCTTTTTGACTTCCCTTCCACCTGCTGGTAGAATTTGGGATCAAACCTAGGGATTTAACTGGGCAAGTCTACACTTGAATCTGGTTACAGCTTTCTTTCATTGCTAAAGGATCAGAGAACAAATTTTGTTTGTCTCAAGAATGTGAGCAGAAAAGCACTATAGCTGGATGGCAAAGACCAAATGGAAGTTCTACCCTCCATTGCAGTACCAATAAAGTACTCAGGGAATCTAGAGTACAAGATGGCATGATGTGGTTCCACTTAACATGAGGACAGAATAATCCCTCTTGATGAGTCAGACTCGTGGGAGGGAATCTGTAGTTCATTTGAAAACTACTTTAGAATTTCTGCCAAGCAGCATCTTATACTAAAGTGATATATAATTGTGTAGAGTGACTAATTCATTCCTGAGATGTCTTACATATTGTGTGTTTATCCATATGTCCCCACCACTGGGATTGTGTCCTATAGGGACTGTGTGATCTGCATTTTTTCATGTCTGTGTGTAATACAACGCCTAGGATGTGAGCACCCAGTAAAGGTGTTTCAAGTGTTGAATGCATAAGCAGACGAATCTTTATTCAGAAACCCTAATGGGTTCTGCAAATTTGGGTAACCAAATTTCAGCCTATTTGTGCAACTTTGAATAAAACTTTTGTTGAAAATACAGAGAGTCACTTTTTCTATGTGGGAGTAGATTTTATTTGTCCCCTTTGTTACTTATTTATGTCTGTTTATTAATAAGTAAACTGATCACAGGATCTTCAACCATATAGTGTAACTACATATTCCTTTCAGTATACAAATAAAAATATCTAAAAATAATAAGGGAAGGCTCTTCTTTTCAAAGTTTGTTCTATTTTTTTTCAAAAGTCATGCTATAGCTTATGTTGTAAAGTAAGCTTATATATCATAAACAACCCAAGTCCTAAATTCCTTTTTCCCTTACTTTCAACACTCATGTGAATTAAATCTGATCCAAATTATTTATTAATTCTGAGGTTGTCAAATTGTACACAAAACACTAACGGGCTTGCAACTCTAAATCTAAGATGTGGATTATCTCTAGCTAGAGTTTAAGTATAGCACTTTCCCCATGTACTTCTCAGTAAAGATTTAAGCAATTGCTGCATATCTGTTCTGTCTCCTTTCTAGTCTTCCCAGCAACTCCTACACAGTGACTATTGAGTAGTACTCCTTTGTGTTAGCAGCTGACTTTTTTCTTTCAATATATTTTAAGAACCATCCTAGATGCAAACTAAAGCTCTATTAAAGTATTACTCAAATTCTTTTTGACTTATCCAAGATCTGGTTTCTACATGACATGACTTTTCTTAGCCATACATAAACCAGATATTAAGTAGACACAAAATTATTTCCAAAAATAATTTACAAAAGATGTTGGTTTGTTTAAAAGGATCATTTCTTGTACAAAGATATTTTATTAAACACTTAGTCACTCAAACTGGGATATATAGTCAGAGAATTCTTTAAAAGTTGTTTTGAAGCAACTGTGATGTTCAACATACTTTTTAAAAATTCTATAGCTATAAATCCTAGTTTGGGCGACTAAGTGTTTAATAAAATATCTTTGTACAAGAAACACATTTAGAAGAAGCACTGACTAATTAGAATAGATGCTGGTGACCTAGCATTGAGCCAGGGTTCTCCCTGATGTGCCACAAGAACAGTAAGGAGGTAAGCATTCAGGGACAGAAGGCAACAGCTATATATCAATAGGTAGAGAGATGGCTCTATAATTTAAAAATGTGCATAGGTAGAAGCTCACATTAGCATAAAATGAGCCCTGAAGTCTTTTTGTTATTTTTTTCTAATAGGAAGGAAAATGGAAGATAAAGGCAATTGAAATAAGATCTATTTCGCTTTGAGAAAGAAAATACCGCATCTCATCGGGTTCTTGAGGGTTCCACATAACCAACTTAGGTGAGGTCTGAGGCCTCTGCAGTTTGAGGACAAGGATTTTTCCTATGGGAAAAAATCTTTCTTGTTCAAATTTTACAAAAGCATATGACTGTATAAACACATTTCTGGAGCCCCTCCCAGAGGCCTTAAAATGTCAACTTTGTTATCATCACTAAATCCACCTCCCATAGATTATTCAGAGGAAATTGCATAATTGATTGTCCTGTGCTCAATATAGAATTGTCACCCCAGAAAACTGAGAAATCTATTAAAATACAGAATTAATATTACATATGACATTAACTTTTTCTATAGGGAACATGAAAATAAGATAAGTTAAAGATGAAAGTGAGTTAATATATGCATATTTGTCTATCCTACTCAGTCCTTTTCAAAATTTGTCAAAGGTGGTTCTCATAGCTGAGAATGGGAAAATTTACAATACCAATAAGGCTGCCTTTTCCTCTCACTGAAGCCTGTGTTTAGAATTCTTTCCATGTGAAAATTGCTGTGGTACTCACTTTAGCAGCACATATACTAAAATTGGAATTACACAGAGAAGATCAACATGATCCCTGCACAAAAATGACATGCAAATTGGTGAAGCATTCCATATTTTTATTTGTACACTAACTAAAAAGAAATTACTGACAAAAAAATTGCTGTGGACTCTTTGAGCACAAAACTAAAATTAAGAACAAAAATAGAAATTCAGACTTTTCTGGCAATGGAGTGGGTGCTGTGTGATATGATTTGCTGGAGGTGATGGCTATTTGTTTGATAATAGGAGAACTACTATTTTGACAGAAGCTGGAATAAAGATTTAGGAGGGTGGGGAGATGAGCACCATATCAGCCTGTCAGTGCCTGATGTTCTCAGCCCTAACAGTGTGGTAAAATCACCTGATTCTAAAACCCACTCCAGGTGGATTA
Organism: Pedetes capensis; assembly: GCA_007922755.1. NCBI lineage: Eukaryota > Metazoa > Chordata > Mammalia > Rodentia > Pedetidae > Pedetes > Pedetes capensis. Next base: position 32,963 of record VMDO01011457.1, on the reverse strand, counting down.
AATCAGAATTTCTGGGAGTGAAGCATTAGAATTTTTAAAGGTGCTTCAAGGTTGAGAAACACTGCAACACACCTACATCCCAAGCAAATGAAGTCAGAATCTTTTAAAAAAAATACCTATTTGTTTCATGAGGGAACATTTGAGATAAGACAGGCATTGGAGATGTTACTAATGTCTCCCAAACAGACTGAAACTGAATAGAGTACTTTCTTTGGCACTGTAGTAGTTGGCAGCTCTGAAAGTTCAAAGAGAATGAACACTTAGTGTCTTAGTTACCTTTCATCACTGTGATGACATAAACAACTTATAGGAGAAAAAATTTAATTGGCTCATGGCTCAGAGGTTCTCAGTTCATAGATACAGGTCAGGCATGCTGGCAGGTACCTGCAGATAGAGCCCTGACAAGCAGCCCCTCAGACAAAGGGAAGGAGAAGCTCATGAACTGAGAAAAGAAAATCAGGATAGACAGCAACCAGTGAATGCATCTGACAGACTCCTAAGGCATATGAGATACCATCTCCTCAAGAAGCTGAAGACTTAATCAGGTAAAAATTTGCAAGAGCTTAAAAGTACCGCATGGGGAAGGGGGAGGGTGAAATGTGAATTATTCATATATAAAAGTTGATGATAACTTTTTTAACAACTGGTTTGTATTTTAGATATCTTTATTTCTTCGACATAATGTTTACTAGGTGTTGGGTGACTAAATTAAAAAGTAAATAAGGGTATCAGAGTGAGGCTATGGTGTAATATGAGCTATCTGGATGAATAATAAAATGGATAGACGGATGGATGGATGGATGGATGGATGGATGGATGGATGGATGGATGAGAAAATGCCAGAATTTGGGTAAGAACAAAGACAGTAAGTCAAGAGTCAATGTCACCAATGTAATCTGCAAAGTAATCAAGAAAGTGATTTAAAATAAATAGACAATAAGGTGTAGGGGAGAATTTTTCATACAAGAAATCTAAACACATGATCCAAAAAATAATAATTTGAGGCATCTCTCAGATTTAAGGGGCTGGGATTTAGCTCAGTTGGCAGAGCGCTGCCCTGCAGTCTCTGAGGTCCCAAGTTCAATTCCCAGCACTGCAAAAATGGGAGAAGGGCCTGGCAATCCACTCCCAAAGCAATCCCAAAACAGTCAGCCATTGAAAACCCTATGAGGGTCGCTATGAGTCGGACACCGACTTGATGGCACCTAACAACAACAACAACTCAGATTTAAGAGGAATTGTGAGAAATGTCATTTGGTATCAAAATCTTGGAATTTCTGGGGAATTTTAATCTATGGAGACAATGGAGTATACCAACATGGGTATATTACCCATCCTGGAAGGTGCAGTCTATGTGATTGCTATGCCTCACTAAGAGGAGATCCATTTGGGTGGTGCATGTAGAGGGACCATCAACCGGTTCAAAGAATAAATTAGATGAAACTCAGAGAAGCCAGTGCAGGTGGACTGTAACACAGCAAGGGAGGAGTTGGTAGGTGAGGATTCAGGGCCCTGGAAAAGTCCTGAGAGGGGTGAAGGGGAGAGAGAGAGAGACTAAAGAATGCAGGAAAGAGAAGTGGAAAGCTATTCCAGCAATGCATACTTTATCATTTTACCCAAAGTTCATTCCTCAAGGAAAATGACTCAACCCTCAGTTTCTTCTCCACAACTTCTGCATATTGTGGTGCTCAAAAAAAAAAAAAAAAACCCTTCCATAATTTGAGACAAAGTGTGTTCTTTTTCTTTTATCTTTGGTGATGCAGCAGTTTGGAGACTTCTTTCTAAAGTCATGACAACTTGGAGAAAATTCTCTTTTCACCAAATTGCTTTCTTCTCCCATGAAGCTCTTATGTTCTTTTAAAAGAACACTTTAGCATGGCACCGTTTCAGAATTTTTTTAAAAATGTGAAATGTAAGTGACTAAGTTACCCTTGTGGGTCACCAACACACAATTACTGTAATCTGTTTCTCAGTTTATCAGTCTCCCTAAAGACCTTTGAGTCCTATGCACAGCCATAATAGTTTCATCATTAAGTGCTTAGAGGCATAGCCCAAAAATTAAGATGAGAGTTTAATTTATTCCTTCTTCCATTCAACCTTAATCTTTTTCCCAGTGCTTTGCAAGCTGATTTACTTTAAATTACAATTATTCTACAAAAAAATTAAAGGAAAAGAAATTAGAATCTTAGAGTAATTCTGTCTTCACCCTTTCCCTGTGCTCAAGTACGGGGAGGGAACAGAATAGATGAGCCCTCCCCTCACTCAAACCTCTGGTGACTGCTGCTTCCTCCTCACTCCTAGAGTACTGATTATTTTAATCATTTGTTTTGTCTTAATATTTTACAGCCTGCATCTGTAGCACTGTGGCATCCAATCCCGTCAGATCTCAGAGGCTAAGCAGTGTTGGGTCTGGTTAGTACTTGGATGGGAGACCACCTGGGAACAAAAGATACTATAGGCTTGGGAGATGGACCTGGCAACCCACTCCCAAAATCAATCCGCCATTGAAAACCCTATGAATAGCAGAGAAGCACTAACACTAGTGTTTCACCTGTTGTACGTAGGGTTGTTATGAGTCGGACACAAATTTGACGGCACACACCAGCAACAGCAATGTTTTACAGTTACTATTATTGCATAAGAAATGACACCAAAACTCAGTGGTTTAAAACAACCACTTTATTATGCCCTGGGGTTCTGTAGGTCCAACATTCAGACAGGACATAGCAGGAAGGGCTTAGCTCTGTTTTACAAGACCTAGTTTTTGCCTAGTATTTACATGACAGTTAGGGGCAGTATTCATCCAGAGGTAGCTTCACTCACAGGCCTTGTAGTTGATTCTGGCTCTTAGAAGCTGCCTTAGCAAGAGGCTTTTCATGAGGCTATCAACGGAAGCCCCTGCTTGCCTCTCCATGTGGTTTGGGCTTCCTTACAGCATGGTGGCCTTGGGGAAGTCTTGTTATGCAGCAGGTCAGTACTCTGAAAGTAAGCATTTGCGTGCGTGAGGTGGAAGCTGCATGGCCTTTTGTGATCCAGCCTTTGCAATCCTGCAGCTACACTCTGACTTGGAAAATCACTAAATCCAGACAGATTTAAGGAAATTTAAGGACACACATATACTCCACATCTTGATGAAGTGCAAAAGAGTTTGCAAGTTTTGTTTGAAGACCACCACAATGTGTTTCCTTGTGTAATTACTTTTTAGGTATATGGCCCGGCTCTTAGGCTTCATATTATTCTAAGCTCATAGAGTTCCCAGAAACAGCAAATAAAAATACAGAATGCTCCCTGAAACTTGAATTTGAGATGAATAGGACATATTTATACTAAAAAATCATTCGTTGTCTATCTGAAATTCAACTTTAACTGGATGCCCTATTCTTTATTAGACAACCTTACCTAAGCACATATCTCAGTGCTAAAGGCATCAGAGAGGTTCAATTATGCCTCCTATTGATCCAAATATGGTATCAGATTAGATTGTTGAAAAACTACATATACTAGATCACTAGACTCTATCCCCTCTATAAGTACCATAAAAGTGAAGTCACATGTTCTCCACCCAGAGCTCAGGTTGCTACCTCAGCACGACAGGAACGTCCTTTGGAGCCTGATCTGAGCATACAACCGTACTTCACTCTTAGGGTTAAAATATGTCATTAAGTAAAATTTTTCAGGCTTTAGAGTTGCTAATAACAATTAGATTTGAAAACTCAATACTAAATTTTTCTTATCTTTTGAAAATAAAAAGGGCACATACATTTATAAAACAATGTGTTTTAAAAAGTAACAGCATTTCAAAATGCTCATGCTTCCTTCCCACATCATCAACACATTTCTCTCTGTATCAGTCTGTTTTCTTATGCTGTTGTTAGGTGCTGTCAAGTGGGATCCGATTCATAGCATCCCTATGTACAACAGAATGAAACACTCCCCAACACTGTACCATGCCCAGCACTATATCAGTGCTTCTCTGCTATTCATAGGGTTTTCAATGGATGATAGTTTGGGAATTACTTTGGGAAGGGATTGACACATCCTTCTCCATTTTTGCAGTGCTGGAGATTGAACCCAGGATCTCAGGGAGTGCAGAGCAGCACTCTACCAACTGAGCTAAACCCCAGCCCCAGTCCATTTTGGAATATCCATTTTCTCAAAGGTTTTTTTTCTTCCCAAATGCGCTACAAAATTTTCAACAACAGAATACCTACAAAGAGTTCTCAAAATTATTGTAAGAGGTTTATAATCTCAATCATTATTTATACACTGAGTATATTTTTAAATGTTATTACTGTTTTATGGAGATTCATAACATTTAGTCTTCATATTTATGTAGCCATGAGAAAAATATTGTGTTGTCTACTGAATTTTTTATTGAGAGTGGAATTTTATTAATAAATATATCTCATTCACATGGTTTTTAATAAAAATTAGGTTATTGGGATTGGATTTAGATAACATAGGAAAAGAATCTAAAAGTTAAAGTGTTTTGCATAAAGTGAAAAAGCAAAAGCACAGATTGAGCACAATTGAGTACCTAAGTCCAAGCAGAAAGAGAAAAGTTCAGAGCAGTAAGATGCATGTGCCCTATATGAAAAGATGACCAATTTAAAGACTTCTTGTTGATAGGTGCCATTGGGTCAGGTCCAACTTATGGGTACCCTATACACATCAGAACAAAATACTACCTGACACTGTGCCATGCACACAATCTTTTTTTGTGGGTGAGCCCACTGTAACAGGCACTGTGTTCCTTCTCACTTTTGAGTTGTACCACACTAGCAAATGGAGGTCTCAGGGGTTTTACTCCATTCCCATCCTTAAGGTTGACTCTACTTTTAGGAAGCAACTTTTCCCTAGTCATTTTTTGAATGCCTTCCAGCCTGGGAGGCACATTTTCCCCACACTATATTTGACAGTGTTTTATTCATAGGGTTTTCAATGGCTTATTGTTTTGGGAGTGGTCTGCTGGGTCCTTCTCCCTAGTCTGTCTGAGTCTGGAAGATCAGCTAAAACTTGTTTCACCATGAGTGGCCCTACTGGTTTCTGATATACCAGTGGCATAGCTTGCATCATCACAACAACATGCAAGCGCCCATAGCACAACAAATTGACAGACACATGGGGGAATTTAAAGACTAAATAGGTATAAATAGATAAGTTTAAATGTTATGCAATGTTTGGTAGATTGTTTACAAGTTGGCTCAGTGATTTTTCCTATATCCTTGTCTGAGAGTGTTCTCTTGCCTCACACTGATTCTGGGATTGGCCTTGTGTCTTGCTTTGATCAGTGGCAAACCAGATATAAGCAGAGATTTTTAAAGTGCTTGTGTATTAAGAATTTATCTCTTGCAATTCTTCAGACCCCTGTGGCCACTACCATATTAAAAGCTGAAGTTAATCTGCCAAGTGATGAAAGACACATGACCCAGCTCTCCCTATCACCAACTGGCCAAAACATGAGTGGGGCCATCTTGGAACAACCAGCCCTAAGGTAACTATAGAACTACACTGTCAGCTCAGACTCAGGAGCCATAATAATCATTTGCTTAATGTTGTGAGGCGATTAGTTATGGAACAAAACCTAACAGATACAAATACCTATTATCCAGTTTAAAGAATATACTGTATTATGATGTAATTTTATAATCTTTTGTTCCAAATATCTAACAAAACATCTTTTAAGAGAACCACCCTATGTGGAACGTAATTTGGAAGCAGAATAAAATTGATAATGGTGGTCATTTAGAGACAGAATAATCAGACAATATCATGTGGGAAAAAAAACTAACATAGGCAGAAGATAAGTTTATCACAACAGATAAAGAAAATAAAACATCAGAAACTCAAGACCTCCAAAACTGACTTTCATGAAACCAAGTATATCAGAAGGGACATTTTGTTAGAGAATTTAGTGAATTATATTAAATGTAAGAATACAAGATGAACCCAGTAGATTTAGGGAGCAAATAAAAAATGGACATTTGGTTTATACTGAAATAAATATATACATAAATACAAGCATAGTAGGGGATACTGGTATATGTGCTTCCTACCTGTTTAACTTCAAAAATTAATTTTTAATATATACATAATTCAATATACATATACATTGTACATTTAAGTCAAGCTAAACATATCTCCTCAAATGTTTATCAATTCTTAACAGTGAAAACCTTCAAAATCCTTTCTTCTAGCTTTTGGAACTATATAGTACATTAGTGATATCCAGTCACTTTGCTGTGCAATAGCACCCCAAATCATCTTGCTCCTAATCCAACTGTAACTTAGTACCTATTAATCAACCTTTCTCTTTTGCCTCCATCCCCCTTACCTCCCTTGTTGTTGTTTGTTGTTGTTGTTGTTGTTAAGTGTCATCAAATCAGTTCCAACTCATAGCAACCCTATAAACAGAACAAAACACTACTTGACACTGTACCATGCACATGATCTATTTTATGCTTAAGCCCATTATTGCAGTCACTGTGTTGATCCATCTAATAGAGGGTCTTCCTCTCTCTCTCTCTCTCTCTCTCTCTCTCTCTCTTTTTTTTTTTTTTTTTTCTGATCCACCACTCTCCCAAACATGATGTCCTCTTCCAGGGATTGGTCCCTCCTGTCAAGATATCCAAAATACATAATATGCTGTCTAGCCATCCTTGCTTCCAGGGAGCACTCTGATTGCATTTTTGCATTTCTAGGATGGATCTTTTGGTTCTTTTTGCAGTCCATGCTATATAAAGTATGGCAAACTGACAGACAAGGGGGCTACCCTCCCTACCCTCTAATAACCACCATTTTTCTCTAACCCTTTGGAATCAACTTTTTCAGATTCCACATATGAGTAAGATCATGCAGTACTTGTATTCTATGCCTGGCTTATTTCACTTAACATAATGATCTCCAGCTCCATCCATATTTTCACAAATAACAAGATTTCATTCTTTTTACAGCTAAATAGTATTCCACATACCTTTTTTTATTCATCATCTAATGGATGCTTAGTTGTCTGTTTATCTATGGCATTAGTTTGAAAGAAAATGTGGCCAGGGCTAAGGATGAACCAAGTCCATTGAATGATTAAGACTATAGCTGTATCTGGGATTTAGTATGTCTTTTATTGTTTCCAGAAGTTCTCTTACCTTTCCTGTCAGTGACTAGTTGTTTGAGAATTTATCATTAGTTTTGCTGATATTCACTTCAGGAAAATGATATTAACTATGACAACATTAGCAGCCCGAGGAAGGTGGAATAGAAGAAGTAAATTGAGTTCATTATCAGCTGCAGAACACAGGTAAGAGACTCAAGAAATTGAGAGAGGAATAAAATAGTTAATTCACTGAAAGTCTACAATGAAGTTGTAGTGTGCTCAGAAAGATACAGCATTAAGTTAAATTTTTTTAAAGAAATAAACTCAGCTCAACAAAGAATGTTATCTGAAAATGTAAAATCTATACCAATAAAAGGCAGCCAGAGTATTAATAATTTTAAAACTGCAAAAATTTAAACTTCTGTAATGTCATCAGAATGATAGCAGAATTCCATTTCCATTCTGAAATATCTCAACCTACTAATTATTAGGTTAAAAGTCAACGCCTTTCATAGAATTGCTATTTTATAAGATGTTGTTGTTGTTAGGTGCCATCGAGTCATGTCCAACTCATAGCGACCCTCATAGGGTTTTCAATGGCTGACTGTTTCTGGATTGCCTTGGGAGTGGATTGCCAGGTCCTTCTCCCATTTTTGCGGTGGTGGGAATTGAATTTGGGACCTCAGACACTGCAGCTCAGCACTCTACCAACTGAGCTAAATCCCAACATATTATTCCTACAAAAGTGGTTTTTCTTTAAATATTTTTCATCATGTTTCTAAAGTACACATGATCAAAGCCATACAAAAACACAAATTATAAGGAATACATATGAAACTGTGGGGATAAGACAAAATAAGAATTTTAAATGCATATTTGAAAGAAATCTTATTGAAATATAAGTAAAATTGTATTTTGATTTTATATTTGAAATAATTTTGGCTAATTTTTGGCATCTGTGTATTAAAACAGTATTCCACTTGCATGTGGCAATGCTTAGAAAACTAGTTTATTATCAAGTGTTATCAGCTTTTCAAGCCATTGCCAAATTTGTAATACAAATTTAAAACATTATAAGAGGAAATTTGCTATTTCTTGAAAATTACCTAGGATAATAATTGAATGATCTTTATTTTAAACATGCTGTCAATCATTACCATTATCACAGAAGACTGAATCACATTCAGGGAAAAGAATAAAAGTATTTTTCATGAATAATAGTTTAAAATGAAAAAAGTAATCACTTGCCAAGATGTGAGTCCAAGAATGTGGAAAATACAGCAGAAAGCTTATGGGGAAAAAAAAGACAATCAACAAGAGAAGCTACAGAGATTCAAAAACCAAATTAAAATATATTTATTTATTTATTTATTTATCTCATAACTATTTGCCATACTATTCCCCATTCCTATGCCTGCTACTCCTGGACAATTTTCTTTTTTCATTGATTGGTAATTAGTAATGAAAATTCATATTTTTATATGAAATACACCTGCCTGGTAAAAAATTCTTAACATTTGAGGAAATTTACTCCAAGACAGTTTTGGAAGCCAAGTTATATTGATTTTTAATTATTTCATGATGGGCTCTCCTTTTTCACTCATTAAAGATTTACCAAGTCCTTAACATATGCCAGGCATTCTCAGAGGGGTTTCTTTCCCCTCATACCAGTAATTGAAGATGCCTCAGATCTAATGTTGCTACTTGGGAACAGTCTTCAAACAGAAAACTTTAATTCTTCAAGCTGCACATTTCCTTACATGTTAAATTTAAATCATAAATAACTAATATCATATGTTAAAAGTGCTTCAGTAGGATGGGATTTCAAGTGTCCCAAATTGCACTAAATAGAAATTAGGTCTTTGATGCATTAACAAAGTCCTTTTGTTAATTAGCTTTCCATTACTGTAGCAAATGTCTGAAGTAATCAACTTATAAGGAGGAAAAGTTTATTTTGGCTCAACAGTTTGGAGGTTTCAGTCCATGACCAACTGGCCCCCATGCTTTGGGTCTGTGAAAAGGTTGCATATTGTGGCAAGAATGTATGGCAGAGTGAAACATTCACTTGAGGGGAACAGCAGGAAGTAAAAAGAGGGAAGGAGAGATTTAGGGTCTTATTATCTCCTTCAAAGGGATGTCCCCAATAACCTAAGACCTAATGGTAGATGCCACCTCTTGAAGGTTTTTACCACCTCCCAATAGTACCAAGCAAGGGACTACGCCATTAAGATGTGGACCTTTATACGAAATGTATCCAAGCCATAGCAGTCCCTGACTTTCAGAAATGTACTATCTCTAATTGGGAGGAAGAGATATAAGCTACTAATAGTAATTACTTAGATGAGTGTTATATCATAGTTCTATGAAGGTTAATTATAATGAGTACATGGTAGTAATTATATTTCTGATAAAAAGACAAAGATGTCCAGAACCTCAAGTCTAGAACCCTCCACCAGACACTCAGCTTTGCAATTCTTGAGGAAATAATCTGAGGGTGTTAGGGGTCATTACCTTGACATTTTATTTTACACGTTGACATGAAACACTTGGTCCTGGGAGTGGAGGGCTGGGAAAGAGAGGTGTACTCAACTCAGATTACTTATGCCTTAAACAAACAGCCTGAATTGAAAGTCCTCTGTGAACAATTTTCGGGCTGGGTACAGTGGTACACACTTGTCATCCAAGCTACTTGTAAGGCTGAGGCAGGAGGATCACAAATTCAAGGCCAGAGGCAGCTTGTGCATCTAAGCAAGATCCTGTTTCAAAAAAAGGAATTTTTGTTAAAAGGCCAGGGGGTGCAGCTCAGTGGCAGAGCACTTGGCTAGTATACGTGAAACCTTGGGTTCTACCTCCAAAACTGGGGGAAAAAAAAACTCTGTTTCCATTCAGATGAAGAGAACAGAAAAGTGAATCAAAGAAAGATTTTCTTTCTAATGTTTCTCAAACTGTAACTTATGGACCACCAACTTCAGAATGAATTAGCTCCTTGGTGGCAGGGTGTAAGGGACTACAGGAGTCATTTTTGCCATCTTTCTCAGTGGATGTTTTTGCTTACTAAGATTTAAAACCAGTCAACCTAAAACTGAGAGCATTCATACAATTCATTCCAAGCTGTCTCTGCCCTGGGCCCCACCTTGGTCCAATGAGGCCTCCATGGCAAGAGGCCCCCCAGGGCACAAGATGGCCCAAGCCCAACCTGCCTGTCATACTGACAGACTGCTAACCAAATACTCCTAGGGTACCCCTCTTCCTGCACTACCTGCTCCCAGCAGCTGGTTGTGGCACTGTGATCTGGGTTGACAAGTGAGATGTGATTGGAAGTATTGGGAATCATTCCAGGACAGACATTAAAGCTAAATATAGCTTCCATACCACTTTTAATTGTCTGAGCCAGAGTCAAGAACAACATGGAACACAAGCTCCAGCTGATGGACTAGTGATGTGAGGTGATGAACATAAAATGTGAGTAAGAAATAAACCTATTGTTCAAGTCATTGGGACACTTAGGGTTGCTTGTTCCCACTATCTTGACTGATAGACGGCCACACTCACTTTCAAAAGTCATCAATTCAGTAATCTAGAGAAAATGAGAGCTTTCAAAATCTGTTATTCCCTACTAAATTCCCCATAAGTATCATTATCAAATTGTGCCCCTGAATATTCCATAAAGTTAGAGATGCTCTGCAAGGGTAGAGTAGAAGGAAAGGAAGGAATGGTTTTGAAGTAAATGTTAACTCAACTTGTGATAGGAATTATATTTTAGAATCAAAATCATAATTAAACATACATAAACACACATGCACACACACAAACACATACACCAAAACAGAAACAGAATTCTACCATCTCTAAGGTAGCACATCTTCCAGCTCCACTTCTCATATCTTTTTGTTTTGTTTTGTTTGCTTATTACTGGAGGGTTGAACCCAGGGTTTCATGCATGCTAGGCAAGTGCTCTATCACTGAGATGCACCCTCAGCCCTTTTATTTTATATTTCCAGCGAAGGTCCCACTAAAGTTGAACAGGCTGCCTCTGGCCTCCAGCTTGCAATTCTCCTGCCCCAGCCTCCTGAGTCACTGGGATTACAGGCATGTACCATGCTACGGTGCCCAGCTTCTCATAGCCTTTTAATCCCTTCAAGTCCTACCCCCTTCCCAGGTTTATCTTCCATAGCTTTCTCCATAGGCTAACCTATGCAGGATATCCTCAGCTCTCATGCCTTCACTGTCAATTAATGGCATTTGACTCTATTACAATGATTTTGGAAGGTAAGTATAAAACACATTTTCACTCAGTAACTTCCAATGAATATAACTTCCCAGAAATTACCATCTGAAATTAGTTTCTTAACTCTAATCAATGACATATCCAAAGTCAGGATCAAAGATGTGAGCCAAGTTAGTTTTCTTTGTATAAATTGCTTGTTTATAACTTTGTGGTACGCAAAAATGTTCATGGATTTTATCTCTTTGGAGTCTCATCAAAACTCTGCAGTAGAGGGATAATTTAATTATTTCCCTGTTACGCATACTGGAACTGTCTCAGAAAGGATAAATTACAGCCTAAGATATTTATACAATCCAAACTCAAACTCAGTTTTTCATTATTCAATATTTATAGATACAAAGGATATAGCAATGAATAATAGATAAAAATTCCTGCCCTTTGGAGATTGTAATATAGAAAAGCAAGACAGAAAATAAACTAAATAAGCTCTTTATACAACATAGTAGCAGATGATAATCATAAAGCCAGAAGAACTTTATGCTGAGTTTCCAGAGTGAGTGGAGGTGTCTTGCATTTTTAATAGAGTCAGAATGGAAAATATTCATAAGAAAATGGCATTGAAGGAATTAAGTGAGTCTGTTGTGCCAACAGCAGAGGGGAAGACTTCCAGAAGGAAGATAGAGTTCAAAGGCATTGAAGCAAAACCCTGCCTGGCTTGTTTGAGGAAAAGAACTTTAAGTATAGTTTAAACTGATGGATTTCACTATATTTAAATTTATCTGTATGTAAATAAAGCTGATGCTTTAAAAATAAAATGGTACTATCACAGGATGGGTTGTCCTGGAAGGAGATTCTGAGGACAATACTGTACATTACGCAGGAAGTGCCCTTGGGAATAGTTCTTATGGATCAGAGAGGAAAGAAGTGAGATCGAGCAAAGGGAGAAGTCAAACCAGTATAAGGCTGAAAGACAGCCTCTGTGGACTCCACAGGGATGAAAAGAGCCCTTCAGAGTTGTCCTTTATTTGGCAAACATGGCCGGAACTTTGTATCTCCACCTGTGTCAGTCACTGGGTCTAGGATGTTCTCAGAAGGGAGAATCTTGAGGACAGGGTCTCTGCAGCCCAGGCAATCTCTAAATCACCTTCCAGGTGAAAACCACCCACCAATAGCACTCCAGCAGCTGGAGCTATAAGTCTACAGGTACTGCCACAAAAAGGGATTATGAATGGTGTTTTAAAATACTAAATGAAAACAATCAAAAATAAATAAACATGGAAAGTTGGAAATTAAAATCTAGAGGAAAATAAAATCAAAGAATAAGATTTTAAATATCAGGCAAAGCCAACAGCTCCCTGTTTATTGGATGTAGTGTTGGATGTAGTGTTGGTTGAAACTAAATTATAAGAAAATTATAAAATAATTTTTTTTAAAAAGAGAAAAAAGATAAAAATAAAGTTAAAAGTAGTAATACAATTTTTTAAAACAAGAATAAGCTAGGCATGGTGCTGCACACTTTTAATCCCACCAACTTGGGAGGCTGAGCCAGGAGAATGACAAGTTCAAGGCTAGAGGCAACCTGTGTGATTTGGCAAGATCCTGTCTCAAAAATAAAAATTTTTTGAAAGGGACTGGAGATGTAGCTCAGTGATAGAGTGCTTGAATAGTATGTACAAAGCCTTGGGTTCAACCTCCCAGTACCCCACCACACACACACACACACACACACACACACACACACTGCAAAAACAAACCTAAATAAGAACATCATTAGTTATTGCTAAACATTAGGAGGATAAAATAAATTATAAAACAGTTTTCATACACAAAATATAAGGAAAGCAAAATGCAAGTTTAGTGCATAAGATGTCAATAAAATAGTTTGAAAATTCAAAGTCCTTGAAAGTATCTCCAAGTAAAGTCTTTAGACTAAAAGCAGAAGTCGAGATGATCACAGTTCTTGGCCTCATGACTTTCCTCATCCCTCCCTCTCTCCCACCCTCACTCAATCTGGGCCCACTCAATACTCAAGCAGTAAATGCTGGGGACAGCCATACTTGTTGAGCCCAATGTATCCCTGGACTTCTGGCTCCCCACTCCCCCAAAACTGTAGGGTGCAGTGGACTGATTCAGCTCACTGCCAATTCCATGGGCTGCCATTTAGAGGTACCTGTAACACAGAAATTGCCAGAATCCAAGGCACACTGAACTCCTGGTAATTTACCATGAGGCAAGGACTGGGAGAAACAAGAAAAAAAATGGACTTTAAAATAGCAACAGAAAAAAGTGATTTCAAAGAAAAGTACACTACTCCTCCAAAAAATGTGTCTCAAATGTATACACTAAAAGGTAAATAAAATAATCCCAAAGCACACTGTTCTTTGTTATATTTTTTTATCAATCTACTTTTTTTCAACTAGTAAATTTAAATCTCAACCCCACCTACAATTTGCCTTAAAATCAATCAGCAGACTTCAGAACTGTAAGTAGTAAACTTGGAAAATTATACAATATTATACGTCCACCATAACCTATGGCCTAAAATAACTCCAGAAAAAATCTATCCTACTGTTAAAGATTTCCAAAGATGGTGACTTTCCAGCTTTTCTTAGTAATTGAGTTAGCATTTAACATTTTATATTTCCTGGAAATGTACATTGAGGAAAGAATAGAAAAAGACAAAAGAGAAAAGCAGATCTATTTGAAACCAAAAAACTTGCAAAGCACAAATATAAGCAAATAACAAATTCAAAACTGATGCTTAACTTTAAATAACAAAGTTGAATATAATGAATGAAGATGTTTGGCCAAACATCTCAAACAATAAATACAAGAGTAGCTACACCTTCCATGACCTGCTGAAAAAAACCTCAACACTGAACTCTGTGAAGCCAATAGTTCCATTTTGTCCAGCTACTCCTAATGAGATGACAGTCAATTCTAATATACCTTGCATCAGAAAGAACTTCAATGCAGTACTAATTTCACCCAAAACAGATATGTACAATATTTTAGTATTCAGAACAATCTACAAACTAGCCTGTCAAAATAGTCTTATTTATAGGTATCCTAATATACCTAATGAACATGGTAAATATTTAACAATTCAGTTTTTATGAATTATGTATTAAAGGCTATTCAGATTGCTTATACCGAGACATCAATTTCATATATATTCAAGTCAGAGAGATGTCTGAGAGAATTTTATGGACTGTAACAATTTTCCATGGAATATTTTTCAGAAACAGATTCAAGTAAAAAAATGAGCAAGCTCCATTACTGAACTTTCGTGAATCCAACATATTTATTCTTTGAATATGTAAGTATCCATTACACAAATGCATAAGTAGAAGTTTATTTAGGTTTTAAATACCCTAGGTTATATGACTAAAACCATACTGTTCTTCAATCACAATGATATACAAAGACAGGGAAAAAAATAAGAAAGGCCTCATATATTATAGTTCCATCTGTATATAAATTACTTATCCTATGAAGCAAGAATAAAGTGGATTTCACTATATGCTACTTTTCTTTTCATCAATAACCCTGAAAATATTGAAAGAGGCAAAAAAGTAGGCCATGTATTTTCTGATCTTATTTATTAAAATATCAGTGGATTTGAACAAAAAGAAAACAAAAAAGACATTTTATTTACAAAAGTTAAATCGACATGAACTACAACATTTCATTTTTTTTTCCTCAAATGAATTGTGCACCTCCATTAAGGGAGGATGGGACAATCCATTTGTGGGATTGGTCTCCAAAAGTCAGCATTATTTTTCATTTCTGCAGTTGCCTTATCTTCTTGTAAGTTTTATTATTATGAGATTTTACTTGTACAGTGAATCTACAGGACAAAACTATTTTAAAGTGCACATGTTTGTGGCTATAAATTTTTTACATGAGAATTCAATTTTCAAAATTTTTATTAAATTGGATAAATCCTACTTTAAGTGAAACATAAGATATTCCAGCATTTGGATCTATTATCAGAGATAAATCACATACATGATACTACTTTTATATTTGTGTATGTTTTTAAAATTATAACTTTGAGGAACAATTAGAAATCATTCATTTCTTCTATCCACTTCTTCAAATAACATCATTAAACTTTTATTTCTATTTTATTATTAATGGTTTCAGTACTTAGGAGTTGAACCCATGGTGTCTAGCATGCTAGAGAAGTACTTTACCACTGAGCCATACCCTGAGCCCCTTATTTATTTTTCATTTTATGACAGGGTCTCACCAACTTGTGTAGGCTGATCCCACCCTCAAACTTGTGATCCTCCTGCCTTAGCCTCCTGAGTTGCTGTATTTACAGGTGTGCACTATGACACTTGGCAATATTCTTAATATATTAAGCTTTTAAATAAGGTTCCAATCAATGGTATGGTGGTAAGGCCTTGGTCAATAAAATATCAAATATCTTCATTTATTATTAAGATATTTTGAATGCATGGACATGATATAGGTTCAGGGTATACCTTCAACATTTATTAGCTATCTCACTTTGAGAAATTATTTAGCTCCAAGTTCCACAAACTCTGATCCAATTCACTCCCAGAAGCACCATGGAATATTTTAGGTATTCAATGACAACAAAATGATGTTGTTGTTGTTAGGTGCCGTCAAGTCATATACAACTTATAGTGACCCTTACAGGGTTTTCAATGGCTGATGGTTTCAGGATTGGGAGTGGATTGCCAAGTCCTTCTGCCATTTTTGTGGTGCTGAGAATCAAACTCAGGACCTTCGAGACTGCAGAGCAGTGCTCTACCAACTGAGCTAAATCCCAGCAAACAAAATGATAGTCAACATCTTTTCAATACAGTGCAAACAGTATCAATATTAGATCATGCTTGTTCCTTTTAATGATAATGCATCTTTGCAAGTCTAGGCTTTCAAAAATTGGTGTGATAATAAGTATCATTTAAAATCATAATAAAATGAGAAGTGAGAATAATTGTGTTCTATCTGATGCAAGGTCATGGGTTTAGCTCAGTTGGCAGAGTGCTTGCTCTGTGTGCTCTGAGGATTTGGGCTCAATCACCAGCACTGCAAAAATGGGAGAAGGACCTAGAAGCCTACCCCCAAATAATCAGCCATTGAAAGCCTTATGAATAGCAGAGAAGCCCTGACATAGTGCCAGGCATGGCACAGTGCCAGGGAGTCTTTTCGTTCTATTGTACCTATGGTCACTATAAATCAGATGCGACTCAATGGCACCTAACAACAACATCTTATGCAAAGTTTGTGGATTGTGCAGCACTCAACAGGCATGCATATCCTATTTGTAACTGTGGTTATCTAAGAGTGAAATAAACTTTAATTGTGGTCTCAATTTATGTATACTCTATATTCAAATGATTACTAAGTTCTTGGGATTTAAGTACTTACTTTAGAGATGGGAACCAAATAAAGAAACTTTTGGTTACAAGTTTTGGCAGAGTTAAAGCTATAATTTTAAGTCTCTACTTGAATAATTGATTGAATCTTTCATTTTTACAATATTATATGAAAACATTTTTTGCAGTATACTTGGAGTTGAACCCAGGGCCTCACACATGCTAGACAAATGCTCTATCACCAAGCCATAGCTTCCCCCCACCCCGCCATTTTTTTTATTTTTAAACAGGGTCTCACTAAGTTGCACAGGCTTCCTCTAGCCTCAAACCTGCCATTCTCCTACCTCAGCCTCTCAGAAAACATTTTTCTTTGCTATTTTATGTATGTTACCATTTTCTTACATAATAAATAAAACAGGTTGTTTATCTATTCTATCACACCTAAAGATATGCTCAGAAGTATAATCCCAAATCACACAAAAATAAAAATGTTTTATGAGTTATCAAACATCAACTACAATATGCCCTGCATAGTTTTAATACTGAAAGGACTTTTAGAATAGGTAATTTTGCATGTTAACCAGAATACTTGATTAATTAAAATGCTCTATTTTCCTGAAAATTCATTTGTAATTGGATTCAAATTTATGCCATTTTCACTACATCCTAAAACTTTATAGCTATGGCAGATGATATGAGGATGTGTGAAATCACTACATAAATTTTTCTCTTTCTGTGGGAGTAAGGTCCAGTGAACGCCTCTGCACATGATCCAGTAGGTTGTAGTTCTATTCACACTTCAGTGGGTGATTGCAAATTGACCTCTCCAGGTACTGATTTATTTCCTCTAAAATGACCAGACATTCCTGCTCCATCAGCTATAAGTGATATAAACAAAACATAAGTGCTGGTTACTTACATCTTTTATTAGTAAGGTACAATTATAATCTTAGTGGGAAGATAAACTTGGAAAAACTGAGAAGCAATATAAGACCATATGTCATAATATGCTAAATAAACAACTTTCATATTAGTAGATTAAATACAATTACCACAGTATATAAATTTTATTAGTAGCATAATTAATGAGATAACTTGAGGCCAGCCTGGTCTACATATCGAGTGCCAAGCCAGCCTGCGTTATATAGTAGATGAGACTGTCTCAAAAAAACAAAAAAGCAGAAGGAGGAGGAAGGGGAGAAGGAGAGAAAAAGAGGAGGAGAAATAACCAATAAACATCATTGAAAAATTATATAACTTTTTCTTAAGTCTTAATTTCTGAACTATCAAATGAAAATTAAAATTCACATTAATATAAAAATATGTTAATAGTTACATCCCAGAACTTCAAATACACTCATTTAATTACAATTTATTGAATAAATACACATTTTTAAAGCTCTTTTTTATTTTATGAGACTATGAACTTGGCTTAATTTCTACCTCAAATCCCAGCAAACATATTCTATGAAAGCTTAGTGATATGAGACTCTCCTGAACTTGAATGTATGATAGATAACTCTCATGTATCAAGAGGCAAATCCAATAAAAGGAAAAATATTTTCATAACAGGTGATTTATAGTGACATAATTCCCACAATGTCTTAGAATCTCAGTGTTTCACAGAATATAGGTGAGAAACCTCTCCAAATAGGGAATATTTTCATGCAAGTGTTGAGCCCTGACCCAAGAGGGATGCCTTATGCCATACTTCCTCTGAAGTTTTCCATGGCTGGAATGTGAGAGCTTGGTGGTATGCAGGAAATGATTCACATTGTCTAGAGAATGGTTTGGCCTTTTCCTTCAGCTTCTGGCAGGTAACAACTATGCCCTAAGATGTCAAGAGTGAGAAGTGTTTTTGTTTACCTGACCATGAGATACACAGTATCAGCTGGAAACTAAAGTCAGCCATGTTGGTGGCCAAACATGCCTACACAATCAAGCCCCTGGACACCAAAGTTCGGGTAAGCTTCCCTAGTTGGCAATACTCCATGCATGCTGTCACACTTCAATTCCAGGAAAAGTTAACGAAGTCCATAAGACTCCATTGGGAAAGGTAACCAGAAGCTCATGCCTGGAACCTTCCTGGTCTCTGCTCTCTGCACTTTTTTTTTTTTTTTTTTTTTTGAGGGGAGGAAGGGGGACTGATTTTAATATACATCCTTTGTTGTAATAAACTGTCACCATGAGTTCTGCTGAGTTCTGTGAGTCCTTCTGATAAGTTATCAAACTTCAGGGTGGTCTTGGAGACCTCTGAACTTGCAGTTCATGTCAGAAATGAGGGTGATCTTAGGGACCACCTGAACTTTGCATGTGCCCTATTCAGTTCATTCCACTCACATGGTCTCCTCTGTGGAGAACCTAAGAAACACTGCTGTGAGTAATTCTCCATTTGAGTTGTAGCAGCACTCTCTCCCATATCACCATGACTTTGTACCAACTTTTCCGTCCTCTTGGAATATCTTTACCATCTTCATCACTGACTCACTCCTTCTCACTCAGAATAACTTGTCACAAGTGTCGCTTGCTTTGAAAAATTTCCATATACCATCTGGATTACATTTTAGCCCTTCATGTTCTCATAGGGCCTTAAAGCTATATCTATCATACACAAATCATACCAAAGCTTGTTCTTTGTGTCTTCTTTCAATCTCATATACCTTTGATGGGAGTTTACCAAGCTCCAATTTTAACAGCAAAAAATGACAATGTTTCATGCCTATCTTGATTTCTTTCCTATTTTAGCTGTGCTGCCTGCTTAATGTTCTAAGGTCAAGGATATGGTGCTGTTATGTTTGAATTTTATTATTTGTGAAAAATTATTGCAAAACCAAAAACAAATGCAACCAAGAGAAGAGGTTAGAACAGAAACAAGGGGATAAGAAACTCCTGCAAAATATAAGTTCAAAGTACAAATGAAGGCAGTGAAAAAGACTGACAAGGAAAGTGGAAAATACAATGATAGACAAAAAGCAATAGAGGGGTCAAAGAATCTATGGTAAAAATCATTGTGAAAAGGATGATTCAGCTGACAAGAACATTTAATAAAGATAGAAAGAATTGGACAATGTTCTAGCCACATACTGACAATAAGTTTACTGTTTTGAAAGGAAACATGCATTGTTTTTCTCTTTTATGTATTTTTGATATACATGGCTATTTCCAGTAACATGAGCCACTGACAACAGGATTCAACTGAAAAATTATCTATTTACAGATTATGAGTTTCAGGATCTAGGGACTTTTATCTCTATGTCCCTGGCACATAGTACAGGCCTGGGTTGTGTTTGTTAAATAAATGAATGTCCTATCAAACCTCAAAGCAAGGCAATCTCTGTTCTGACATCATGTTAGAATTATGGGCATCATTGAAACTGGCCAGAGCAAGCAGAGCATAATCTGTGGCAGTGACTCCCAAATTTCAGACCTTGGTCCAGTGTCAGACAGTGGCTAAGTTATTGATTTTTCTGAAAAAATAAAACTATAATAAATTCATATTTATGCTAAATTAATTATACATTCTTAGTTTTTATAATTATATTTTCCTTATTTATCTCTTGTAAAAATACCTATTCAATGCGATAAGCACAAGTAGTAATTGGTTTATTTTATTAATATGGTTACTTAGCCAAATAGAAAATTCATAACATTATGATAATTACCAAAAGGTAAAGAGAAATATTATTGATGTGTGAATCTTACAAGTTTGGGTATGATATGTGGAAGTTTAAAAAGATCTTGTAGAAATAGAGAGTAGAACAGTGGTCACCAAAAGCTAAGAAGAGGGTGGTAGGGTATAGAGAGGTTGGATAACAGGTACCAAAGTATAATTAGAAAGGAAGAATAAGTTTTAGTGTTCTATAGCATAGTAAGTTGACTGTAGTTTATAATGATTTACTGTATGTTTCAAAATAGCCAAAAAAGAGGTTATTGAATGCTCCCAACACAAAGAAATGATCCATGTTTGAGGTGATAGAAATGCTAATGACCCTGATTTGATCATTATACACCATATGCAATGTGCCAAGTCATCACACTGCACCCCATAAATACATAAAATTATCATGCATCAATTACAATTTTAAATTACTTTTTTTAAAAAAGTCTGAACATGCCCAGAAAATGCTGTCAATGCCTCAGAAGATGAGTAAAGAGCAAGCTGTGAGATCTGTGACCCATACAACAGAAGAGGCTGTGCAGTCAGTCAAGCTTCACAGTGACAAGAGCAGTTCCATGAGCAAACCAAGGCCAAAGGAGAAATGCTTCAGACTTTGTCAGGACCATTTCCAGAGCCAATACTTGCATGAAAATATTCCCTACTTGGAGAGGTTTCTCACATATTTTCTGTGAAACATTGAGACTCTAAGACACTGTGGGATTTATGTCACTACAAATCACCTGTTATGAAAATATTTTTCCTTTTATCAAATTTGCCTTTTGATACATTAGAGTTATCTATCTTACGTTCAAGTTCGGGAGAGTCTCTTATCAGTAAACTTCCATGAATAACTTTGACTGGAATTTGAGGTATAAATTAAGCCAAGTGCAGAGTCTCAAAAGAGAGCTTTAAAAAATATGTATTTATTCAATAAACTATAATTAAATGAGTGTATTTGAAGCTCTGGGAATATAAATATTAACACAGTTCTATATTTATATGAATTTTATTTGATTTTTAAATCTTGAAATGATATCTCAAATATTTATTTGATCTTCACTTACTGCTTTTAAACATCTGATTGAGACCTTTTTTTCCATGGAGATTTTTAATTTTAATCACAGCATCTATAACATATATCCTATCAAGATACATAAGTCAAATTATTGTCAAACGTGTTAGAAGCTGGTACTTCCTCTAAGAACAATGTTATCTTGTATTGTTATTCCCCACCCAAGTTGCATCATGCTGACCTAAAGTAAATAGTAAGCCTAAAGATTTTTAAATAAGAAAATACACTTTACAAAGCCTTTAAAACAGAGAATGAAGGTTAGAATACTATGAAATGGAAGCTTTTTTCAGTTAGAAGATTTTTAATCCCCTTAGAAGAATATGAATGGTAACAAGCCCTCATACTTTTCACATTCTTTTTCCTTTGTCTTATACAGTTTACTGAATTAATTCTGCAAAGTTACATATACATAAATATAATTTTCCTCACTTTCCTGAAATGCAGTTTCTATGTTGAGCACCATTGTCACTGAGATGGCAAACCTTAATCTTAGTTAATTTAACTCAATTCCTGTTTTTCTGGGACTCTAAACTCTTGAGTGCCTGCATCCATACCACTGTGGCATCCAATCCCATCAGATGTCGGAAGCTAAGCAGAGTCAGACCTGGTTATTACTTAGATGAGAACCACCTGGTAACACCAGGTGCTGTAAACTTGCAAGAAAGACCTGGCAACCCACTCCCAAAAAGCAATCAGCCATTAATAACCCTATGAATAGCAGGGAAGCACTGACATTTATATAATTCTTAAGGATTTCAAAGCATTCAACTTCTATATAATTAAGTTGAAGGTTACAGGCAGGACGAATACAGCAATCCATCCTGAAGTAAAATGAGGTTTTTGATCTAGTCTGAAATTTATAGAATATAAGTTACATTTTGTGCATATTCTTTGGGTTTCCTAATTTATAATGCATTCACTTAATAATGGACATTCTCTCAAGAAAGAACTGCATATTTTCATGACTTTGGAGGGTAAGATTTGAGAATCTTGTTAATAATTTCATTAATGAACTACATACAGAATATTATACACTGGTTAACTCATTTCCAGATATGCAAATTCCCCATCTTAGATAGGAATTGTAGGTTAAGCAAGCTTTAAATATTTTTATTTTTAAAGAAAATAGATTGGAAAGCAGAGGCTATTTAGAACCAGTAATTAAAAATTTAAAAGCAAGGGACTGTGTTGATACTTTCCCCTAATTCCAAGGGGGTTAAGCCCCATCTTCATATTAGAAACACCAGGGAAAAAAAAACAATTTTAATGCCCAGATCTTGGATCCACCTGTAGAGATTATGACTTAATTGATCTGGAGTAAACCATTTAAAAAACTTGAGGTGATTTGAGAAGTCCAGCCAGTGTTGAATGCTACTGGTCTGCCTCATTAGGTCAGTAAGCACTTAAACACAAGGAGGAAAGTCATACGGGGATAGTTTCCCAAATGAATAGGATAATCTATCCTGAAGTGACTTCTTACCAAGCCAAATAGTCTTCCACATTGTGGGGGGAAAAAAAGTTCTTTATATGGGCATGTGGCCTACACAGAAGTGATCAGAATGAATGCATATCAATTTTAGAAATTGGTTCATACCATCCTAAATCCAAACTACCCATTACCCACACCCCCCATACCATGAGTAGGAAGCAGACGTACAGATGTGGCCTGAGGTCACAGAAGACAGAGCTGGATTAGATAGAAGCCAAGGCTGTCCTGAAAATTAAAGACTCTGAGAGCCTGGTGAAGCAGTAAGTAAGGATAGTTCCAAAAAAAAAAAAAAAAATGCAACCAGAAACAAAGGGTCACCAAAAAGAGCACAAAGTATACAAGGAGTCCTGATGCTCTGATTTGATATGGGTACAATGATTGGAAAATTACCTAGTTTGCTTGACTCTCTTGACTGTTTCTTTGAAAGAGCTATTGCCTTCTCTGGACTTTTGACATGTAAGATTGAGTTTGGGGCACTTGCTTACATGTAAGAACTCTACCATGCAAAGAGATCTCTATGTTTTAGGAAGCTGAATAAAAGTTGTCACAATTTATGTGAGGTTGGAGAAATAACTATTGGTCAGATTGGTGGATTGGGAGAAGGACCTGGCAGCCTACTTCCAAAAAAGAAAATCAGCCATTGAAAACCCTAAGAATAGCAGAGAAGCACTGACAATGGTGCTGGGCATGGCAGTGTCAGGTAGTGTTTCATCTGTTGTACTTAGGGTCACTATAGGTCAGACTAGACTCAATGGCACCTAACAGCAAGAAGATAGGTGGATATTGGACCATCTCACTAGTGCTCAAGGGATCTGAATCCTCTTCCAGCTTTCATGTACGAACAACTTAATAACAACAACAAAAGCATGAAAATGTGAGTTCAGCTTCCAATGCTTATAACTTGTCATTATGATATCCTAGAAACAATATGTAGTTTTGAAAGACACAGGGCTAACAGGCCAAGCTGTCATATACTTCTACCTCAAAAGAGAGGAAACCCAAACATTTTATGTTTATTAACAAAGTCATCCATAGTCACATTCAGCAACATGCCATAGCACCAGGATGGATTATCACCTGCGTGTGAAAAAACCAAACGTGAAGATAAAGAATTAGGAAGATTTACAAAGACAAAGGCAAAGAGAAAGAAAAGCCATCTCTTAAGATGACATTGGCAAAGCACAAACAGGCAGCCAACCCTGCTCACTTGCTGCTCCACTGCCTTTGAAACCTGTAGGGCCTCAGTATCCAGGAGGCAGATATGGTGACCAAAAATCAGAGTCTGGCTTGGAGCTATGGTCTGATTCACTCCTGTGAGTTTCCAAAACAAAAATCAAATTTCAACACCAGGTAGCTACAACTTCAGCGACTTTGAAACAGCAAATGTAAATCAATTCTTAGGGTTCTCCTCAAGGCTTTTCGTTGATGAAAATTAGAATAGAAACCATGAAATTTAATTTCAAAGGAAGACTAGAGAGAAATTTTAAGACCTATAAAATATTTCAGCAAGAAAAATACACCTGCATTTTTTTAAAAACTTCAGAACATATATTTTAAATACTACCTGTAATTTTTAAAAGACAGCAGTTTAGGCTGTTGTCTATGAAAATTTTAATTATTTCAAACATAAACACCTGCTGAATGTTAAACTAAAAGCTATTGATCCTTTCAGTGGTACCAAAGAAACATATCAATCACTTTCATTCTGAAGAATGCCATACAGATATCCAAAAATTTAGGAACAATCTGTAGATACAAGAAAAACATAGTTTTCCTAAAATGCAGTTATCTCTGAGCAAAGAAATGCCCAAAAAGTATAAAATTCCTTCAGTTTTTAAAACAACATTTTTCAAGCAAGTCACTGAGTCACCTTCAGTGCATTTGAGATTGCTTTAAGGGATAGCTCATTTAAAATTGTTTTTCAAGTTTGAGTAGCATTCATTTTATCTAATAACGTTCACACATGGTACTATAATTATATTTAGTTGTTGTGCTTAGCTAAAACAATTTTCCAGACATCTTCAGCTGAAAGTTAAAAACTCAAAATTTTCATTACACTATTTTCACCTCTAACAGTGCTTCTGTCTATAAGAAAAAGAAACAAGTATATTTGGGGAGTTTGTTTTTGTTGACCTGGACATAGAATCCTAGTGCCCTAGAAGCATTGACTGACTTGAGAAGACTTTGCTCTTAGTATCTTGCTTAACTTTGGCCTAAATTTGATCATTGTTATTCCTAAAGAAGCAGAAGAATGCCAGGCAAGCAATATCTGAGAGCAGGGAAGTAATTTATTGGGCTCTCAGGTCATCCCTAGATGAGCTTTCTGGAGAACAAAATGTCACTTAAGTAATTTTCATCAAATCTAAGACCAACATGTTTCCACATTTTAACATCTTTAAAGCTGACATATATCTTGGTTGATTTAAGAAAACATAATAAACTAGATTTCTGATTTTAGGATGGATAAAATATGGAGGCAAAGTTTGAAAGAAAAAAGCAATGATCCTAGAGGGACATTCATCATGAGGATCCCAGGGAAGTTTATGGTACTACAATAATGTATAGTATTAATAGTCTCAGAATAACCTGAAAAATGCATAATACTAATGATTTAAAAGCCTGCAGCTGTAGCCCTGTGGCATCCGATCCCATCAGATCTCCGAAGCTAAGCAGGGTCCGGCCTGGTTAGTACCTGGATGGGAGACCGCCTGGGAATACCAGAAGCTGTAGGCTTGGGAGAAGGACCTGGCAACCCCCTCCCAAAAATCAATCTGCCATTGAAAACCCTATGAACAGCAGAGAAGCACTGACAATAGTGTTTCCCCTGTTGCACAGAGGGTCGTTATGAGTCGGATACCGACTTCATGGCACCTAACAACAACAATAATCTAAAACATGGAAGTGATTATAATGTTTTTCCTAATATCCTTGGATTTTTTCCAAGTATTTGGCACATGTATGTCATTTTATATAATAGGATTATGTTGATAGTTTCTGTTTTCAGTTTGGCCTTGGTCTATTTAACATATTTCTTTTCAGCCAAGTATGAGAGTACAGATCCTTAATCCCAGCTCTCAGGAGGACCACGAATTCAAGGCCAGCCCTGGCTATAGAACAAGACCCTGCCATAAATAAATAAATAAATAAATAAACAAACAAACAAACAAACATAAAAATAAGTAAATAGATTTCATTATTTTCTTGGCCTTCTATGAAAGACACACCCTACTCTTGACCCCTAAGTGATCCATGTTCTCATAGTAATCTGTGCTTTGGTTAACAGGACCTGCAATTTTCCTCTATCCAACTTGTTGTAGAACATAGAAAAACTGATAGGATGGGATGTCACTCTTATGATTTCATTTCATTTTATAAAACTCTTAGCTGATTCGACAGTAGGAGATTTGAAGAAGTAAACAGCCATGTTGTGAACTTCCTATGAAAAGTGCCATGTGACAAGGAATTATACGTGGCCTCAGCCAGTGGCCAAGAGAAGCCAGGACCCTCAGCCATTCAATTGCAAAAAAAAAATGAATTCTAACAAGAACTATGTGAACCTGGAAAAGGATTCTGAGCTCCAAAAGGAAATTCAGTCCTCCTGTACCTTATTTACAACTTTATGAGATCCTGAGCAGGGCATTCATCTAAACTATGCTGACTCCTGACCCATGGAAACTGAGAAAATAAGCATATGTTGTTAAGTTTCCGAATTTGTGCTAATTTGTTACATAAGAAAATAAATGCATTCTCTTTCTCTTTTTACTTCCTCCCCTCTATTCACACTATCACCACCACCACCCAGGTAATTCAGGAAACAAAATTTCTTTGATTATAAAATTATAACTATTTACAAAATATACATACATTTAAAGTGATATAGTGTATATAGTGATATAGTGAAAACTAAGATATTATATAACATTATCAGCATCCTGCTTTTCTTACTGTAATCTTTTTAACGTCTACAAAATATTTCATGGTATAAACACAAGATGATGGATATTTGCTGTCTTTCCAGTTCTTTGCCACTATGAATAATGTTAGAAACAATGTTCTGTATACAATCTTCATTGGTGTGGTAAATTCTACTGGTTAAAGTCCTAAGAGTGGAACTGCTAGATCAAAGGGTACTAAGCATTTGTTTTGTTTACTAGACTACCAGACTACTTTATAAAAAGTAATAATTTATATTTTTGTTTGCTACAGCTGAAAGTAACCTTGCCTGTCCATACCTCTGCAGGAAGTAGTGTTTTCCTTCCTTTAATTTTGACCAGAGAGGTATACAGCTGTTAATTTAATCTGTATTCGCTTACCTATAAGGAATTTGATCTTTTTAGATTAGCTCTTCTAAAATTTTCCTGTTTTATCCTTTATCCACTCTTCTATTGGATTAACTCCACATCAATTTCTGCAATTTTTTATGTATTATAGATACTAACCTTCTGTGTTCTGTATGTATTTTTTTCAAATATTTTGTCTATTCAACTTAAGAAGGGGGGCCATTCTTCCCTTCTTATTTGTACATATGGTCCTCCAGATTTTTTGTAGGTGTTTGTTATTATGTTGTTACATTTAATTTTTACCCATCAAAATTTGCCTGTATGGCATAAGGCAGCAATGCAATTTTATTTGCTTTCTGATGGCTAGCCAATTAGGTTAACAATATATGTTTTAAAAAAAAAGAAAATAAATAAAGAGAACACCATTTTCCCAGTGAGTTAAAATACTACCTTATACCATCCTAGCTGTATGTTAAATTCTCATCCATATTAAGAAGACAATTTTCAGATTCTGGATTCCTTTCCACTGGTATGTTCTGATGCCAATGCCATATTGATGCAAATATTGTATGCAACTATAAATTATAGTATGTTCTCATCTGGAAAGGCAAATACTCCTTTTCTATTCCTCTATTTCAAAAATGTCCTATCTTATATCAGGCATTTTTTTCTTCATAAAAAATTTTAAAATATTTTACCAGGATGGAAAAAATACCTCATTGAGAATTCACATTAAAAATGAGTTTCATTTTTATATTCATATATTAATATTATTAATTCTTGTTCAAAAATTTATTCAACACTTTATTCATATTTCATGCTATGTTCTTCAATACATATTGGTACTTTTCTACATAGGGATCAGTTCAACACCAATTCTCTCTTTCAGACTTTCACAGGATCCAGGGATTCACTAGAACACAGATATCATATGCCAAGTACATTTTTTCCTTTTCTTCTTTCTCCTCTATTTCTTTCTTTCTGTTTAATATTTATTAATGAGAATGCATACCAGGTCTGATAATTCTCTATGGAAACAGAACCAATAAAATGAAGCTAGAGACAGAGATAAAGATATGTATTAGCTTTTTCTTCCTGTGACTGAAACATCTAACATAAACAACTTATTGGAGGAAAGATTTATTTTGGCTCATGGTTCTAGAGGGTTAGCTCATGGACATTTGGCCCCATACACTTGAGCAGAACATCATGGAGGTGAGGCAGGAGCATGTGGTGGAGGAAGGCTGTTCACCTCATGGCAGACAGGAAGCAGAGAAAGTGAGAATACAGGAATGGGCCAAAGCAATATATAACCCACAAGAACCTGCCTCCAGTGACCCACTTCCTCCACCTAGGTCCCACCTCCTAAAGTTTCCAGAATCTCCCAAAATAGCAACACCAGTTACAGACCTATGCTTTAACACACGAACATATGAGGACATTTCATGTTCAAACCATAACAAGACAGAAAAATAGATATTTAATACAAAGCATTGCCTCAAAAAATTATATAAGTTGAGAAGTCCCAAAATCTGCTTTCTACAAACTGGTAACCCAGGAATGCTAGTAGCATAATTTGAAGTCTTCACAGCTAGAAACCCATTGAAATAGATTCCAAGTCTGAAGGTCAGAAAACCAGAAGTGTCAAGGGTGAAAGAAGAACAATATCTCAGCTCAAGTATTAGGCAGAAGGAAGAACTCAACCTTCCCCTGCCTTTTCTTTTTATTGAGGTCTTTAATGGATTGTATGATACCCACCAACTCTGGAGAGGGCTCTCTGCTTTACTCAGCTCACCAATTCAAACTCAAATTCTAATATTTCAGGAAATACCCTCATACATACCCAGAAACAATTTTGAATGCCCAGCCACCTGGGCATTCTGGGATCTAGTAGAGTTGATATATAAATTTAATCATCATAGGTTCCTATAGTTGTAAAGCATTTACAGTGATAAAGTACTATGTATTTCAAGATTTGCTTTAGCAGACATTAACTTAGTTAAAAGTTAATTGTATAAGCTGAGAACAGTGGTGTATACTTGTAATCCCAGTGACTCAGGAGGCAGAGGCAGGAGGATCACAAGTTCTAAGCCAGAGGAAGCCTGTGTAATTAGCAAGATCCTGTCTCAAGATAAAAAGTGAAAAATGAGTTGGGGGTACAGCTCAGTGGTAGAGCACTTGCAAAGCCTGTGTGGGAGACCCTGGGTTCAGCCCCAAGTACCACAAAAAAAGTTAATTTTATAAAAAAAAAAGAGCAAAGAAAAGCTTTTATTATAATTCACTTGTCTCCAGATACAGATACTAAATTATAGTGACTGCTTTCTTTCTTCCTTTTCTCATGCCAATCTTAAACAAGTTTCAGAGATTTTTATTCTCTTTCAGAATAAAGTATATAGAGAATGAAAGAAAATTAATCAAAAGATCATTTAGAATAACAATCCATACACACACACACACACACACACACACACACACACACACACACAAAATCAGAGAGGGACAGAAAGATTGATTTTTCTTCCAGACAAATACTTGGTTAGAATTAAAGCCAAACTAAAATACAGTGTGTTTTTGTTAAGTGTCCCACCACTGAAATACAATTTTAAATTACCTATAGATCTTAACCAGACCACTTTTATCCCAGAAGCCAAGTAGATAAAATCTATAAAGATTTTACTACCAACCTTGCAAGATTTAGATTCAGCTGAGTATGTAAAAGAAAAACCACAAACGTATATCTTTGTTTTTAAAAATTCAACAATTCAATTTCAATGTAAATTTCCAGTTTTATTTTTAATTATATGCCCTGGTCCTCTAGTTGCCTGTCTTCTCCCTCTAATTAGAGATAAATCCATTCAACATCACAAGAAGGAACACTTTCTTTCTACAATACCACCCTGGCCTCTGATCCTATCAGATCTCAGAAGCTAAGCGGAGTTGGGCCTGGTTAGTCCTTAGATGGGAGACCACCTGGGAATACCAGGTACTGTGAGCTTGGGAGAAGGACCTGCCAATCCATTCCTGAAACACTCAGTCACTGAAAACCCTATGAATAGCAGATAAGTACTCATAGTGTTGGGCATGGCCCAGTATCTGGTAGAGTTTCATTCTGTTGTATATAGGACAGCTATGAGTCAGACCAGACTCAATGGCACCTAACAACAACCACCATCTTGAAAATCATTCCTCTTTCATTTACAGCTCCCATGCCCAAATGAGTTCTAAACTAACACTTATCTTTGACATAGAAATATATTTCAAGTGTCTCTATAAATTAAAACAAATAGAAAATAACACAGAAGTCTTGATAACAATTTAAACTACATGCTCTAATCAACATACAAGCTCATATAGACCCCTTCAATTTTAAGTAAAAGAGTCAAATTCATGGTACCATAGAACTAACTCAAATTAAGATTACTACAAGATGCCAATACTACTTTTTTATCTCTGTTTCTTAATTCATTCAATAAAAAAATAATTTTCCCTGAGATTTAAGAAATAGGAAAATATGCTGGGCTTGGTGGGACTTGCCTAAAATACCAGGCTGACTCAAGAGGATCATGAGTTCTAGGCCAGCCTAAACTACACAGCAAGATCCTGTCTCAAACATCAAAAATAAAAAATAAGAGAGGTTAAAAAAGACATATGAAAATGATTTTATGACTTCATGGTGAACTTTAACTACATATTTTGTAGTGTTCAGGTTATGCTATATCCATTTAGGTCTTTAAGACTTCCTTTCAAATCATACTATCTTACAAATAAAGATGAATTTCATGCTGCTGTATTTGCATCAATCAAAATAAAACAAAATAAAATGCATGATGAGTAGACTTACTCAAACATAGTGAAGACTGAAATATCACTGTGATGGCAGGTCAGCATGAAATGGATAGATAGCACAACCTGAATAAGATTTTTACTAGCTTGGGTCAACAATATGGCAATGGTTGCATGCATGGACAGTTTTGAGAAACGAAAATAGCTTTTTCTATGCAGCTAAATAGACTCTTCACCTCTCATACTAGCTTAGCCTGAAGCCATACCACTGTGGTGAATGATCCCATCAGATCTTGGAAGCTAAGCAGGGTCAGGCCTACTTAGTACTTGGATGGGAGACTGCCTGGGAACACAAGGTGCTGTAGGCTTGGGAGAAGGACCTGGAAACCCACTCCCAAAAATCAATTAGCCATTGAAAACCCTATGAACGCAGAGAAACACTGACAATAGTTTTTCCCCTGTTGTATGTAGGGTCGCTATGATTCAGATACCCACTCAACGGCACCTAACAACAACAACATCCTAGCTGAAGAAGGTATACCTTGTCCTAATCTGCCCAGTCTGCAGTTTATGCTTTTCTTCCTGTTTCCTACCTATGAAATTCCCCAGAACTCTTATCAGTCTTAGTTATTAACACTTAACCTGAAAACTAATTCACACTACAGTAGAAAGGGCTAATGTTTCATCCAGTTATTTGCATTTTGAAAATGCTTACAGGCATGAAAGGCTTGTGTCTTATTAAAGGAAGCCATGGGAAAGGAGGAGAGATAAGCTGAATCATGAACTTCTTCCAGCAAGAATAAGAAAAATGTAACTTCTGGATTCACAGCATTCACATTTTGCTCTCAATCCCAATTTTGTCTTGTCCCTAGTTCATACACTCACTTTTCCTGCAGCCTAAAAGAACATTGCATTTTTCCAAAAAAAAACTTCTACTCATTTCAAAAAACTTAGATCCAAGTTTAAGTTCAGTAGAAACCTTATCTGACACATCAGGATCAATGAACTGGTCAATTAATCAAAAGCAATTGGTGTGAAAGGTGAAGCATTTACAAGTCTTGCACATATACTTTAAACCTTCTATCTGTATTTAAAATATGTAAATGTACATTCATTGTCTAGTTTTTCGTTTGGTTTTTGTTTTCTTTGTTTGGTTTGGTTTTGGTTTTTAACAGCCAAAATCTGAGTACATATCTACCACCTGTGGCTCTGCTAACCAATTTTGAGTGTCTTGTGTGAACCACACTCATTCAGTTTAATGTTTCCAATTTTCATTTTTTGTTGTTGTTTCCATTTTTACTTGATGTTTCCAAATATAAAAAAAGACAGATTCTTATACCAGTTATCTCAAATGAGACCATGCAAACCAATTCCATTTTCGTTTTTTTAATATGAAGAGAAATCTTAGAGTTCCAGCTTTTCAGAATAATCTTAATAGGAAATCTTTTCACATTTTGTAATTTTCCAGTTATCTTACTAATACCTAATCCAACAGGATTTATAGGTAACCTTCTTAGTAAGTCTTTCCAAGTAATTTGATTTAGTTATCATAGAGACGCCACCAATTTCATTTCATTCTTGTCAGTTTATGAAGTACTTAATTAAAATTATATTCTTCTAATTACAAAAAAATCTATCATAAGAAAAATTGTGGAGACAAAAGTATGTAGCTGTGCTAGGAGGAGCAGAATGCATGAGAGCAATCTTCAGGTATCTACATCCAGCTCACTCTGCACATTGAGCTACTTTGCCAAGGAAATGCAGAGCACCAATTTAACAATCAGGCTGCAAGAGCTTTTACTAAGTACAATGTGACCTCATACAATAGCATACCTCCAATGGAGCTTGAGCCAGACTCAGAAAAATTCAGATAACACAGAGAGCACTCTCATGAATCTTTCTATGCAGAAGAAATCATAAAGAGAAGATGTACTATGACCATCTCCAAAAATGCTTAAAATAGATAACTATTAGATGAAATGAAAATAACTGTAGACTTAAGAGTACAA